>PVJX010009392.1:0-61266 GCA_004027295.1 Dolichotis patagonum | reverse complement strand
TTGATTCACAATAGCAAAAAAAAAAAAAAAAAATTAGATCTATTGGGACTTTTCTCTTCTGTTACACTGCTGTGAATTCTTTTATTGTTTTTTAAATTTTATTTAGAAAGAAAAAAAAACAACCAAACAAAACAGAAAAAAAGGGTAGCAACAATACAGAATTCCAAAGGAAAAAAAGAAAAGAACAAAAACAAAACCACTAAGAAATCACTAGTTGATAAGTTACATACTGTCATCTTGGAAATAGTTGTTCAAGTTACAAAATTAAAGCATACAAAGTAGACATTCAAACAGTGAGACTATTAATAGTTCTGCTCAACAATCTAACAAAAACAGTAGTATGGTCATCTGTCTTCCACACTTAAACATACATGCAGTTATCCTTTAGAGCACTTTCTTTTGCTCTCTTTTTTACAGTAGCCATTATGCATTTTGGGTTTTATTACTCCTACAGTTCTTATTACTTTTTTTTTATTTTAAAGAGAATAAAACAAAAGAGGGCAGAACAATGCAGATCAGAACAGAACAACATAAGCAACACAACACTTTACAATAAGACAACCGGACATTATCAGTACTGCTGTGACTTCTTATGCCAGCACCATACTGTTTTAATTATTGTCACTTTGAAACAGTTTTAACAAGTGGCAACTTCAGACCCTTTTGAGCTCATTATTCTTCCTTTTCCAAATACTATCCACCAGCATCTTTTGCTGTTCTTTGAGAACTTTAAAATTACATTGCTAGATGCTTTGGGGAAAGAAATCCCATCAGGATTCTTTTGTATTGGAACTGCCTGAGATTACTAAATAATGGGTTTGTAGTATATGCTTTTCTGCAGCAGAGCTCAGCACTGCTTTGACTGAGGCTTTTTATGTATCTCAGAAAGGTGGCTGATTTACTCCTACACATCCTGGGTGTCACTGATTAACGCTGTCTTCAGGTGTTTCCTATTTTGTTGTTTTGCGATTTATTCCTTTACATTTTTTGGCTGGGTATTGCTGGAATGTAAGGTAGCTACAGAGTTTTGCATTTTTGTTGATAGCTGGTCATTTGACTAAAAAAATTTACTCTGTCATCTTTTCAATAATTCTCCTGGGTCTTCTAGAAAGATATCCATATCTGTTATATTCTTGATAACATCATCCCCTCTTATAGTTCATATTTTATTGTACTAGGAAATGACCATATACCAAGCCTCTAGTTTTAATGGTATTAGCTTTGTCATTTCTTCTTGAAATAGTTGATTTCTGGACATGGTGGCCCACATTTATAATCCCAGCTATTTGGGAGGCTGAAGCAGGGGCATCAAAAGCTCAAGACTAGCCTAGGCAACTTAGTAGAACTTTGTCTCAAAATTAGAATGGGAGGGAATGGGCTAGGCTGGGCTGGGATGTAGCTGAGCACACTCCATGGTTTCAGTCCCCAGTCCTTGGCAGGGTAGCTGTTGGTTAAGTATTTTATAAGTTAATCACATTAAGAAATTATTTTCTTTTTTGGAAACAGGGTCTTGCTCAGGTTGCCCTCAAACTCAAAATCTTCCTGCCTCAGTCTTCCAAGTGCTGGGGTTACATGTATGCACCACCAAATTATTACTAATTTTGAAAGGTTTTAAAAATGCTCATAGAGCTGGGTGTGGTGGTGCATGCCAATAATCCTCATTGTAAAACACATTATAGAATTCACACTGGGGAGAAACTATATGTATGTAAGCAATGTGGGAAATCTTTCAGTCTAAACGGTGA
Organism: Dolichotis patagonum; assembly: GCA_004027295.1. NCBI lineage: Eukaryota > Metazoa > Chordata > Mammalia > Rodentia > Caviidae > Dolichotis > Dolichotis patagonum. The sequence continues at coordinate 59,521 of PVJX010009392.1, read as the reverse complement.
CCTTATTAAACATGAATGAACTCACACTGGGGAGAAACCCTGTGCATGCAACAAATGTGGGAAAGCATTCAGTACAGTGTCTCATTGTAAAACACATAATAGAATTCACACTGGAGACAAACCATACATATGTAGGCAATGTGGAAAATCATTCCACAAAATGATAATCTTATTATACATGAAAGAACTCACACTGAATAGAACCTCTTTGGATGCAAACAATGTGGCAAAGCATTCATTATGCAGAAGTGCTGAAAATAAAACCTATCTATGTAAAAAAAAAAAAAAAACCCGCTGAGGCAGGAGGATTGCCACGAGTTCAAAGCCAGCCACAGCTACATAGTGAGTTCAAGGGCAGTCTGAATGGCATACGGAGACCCTGTCTCAAAAATAAATAAATAAATAAATAAATATTCATAGAAAAGAAAGTGTTCCATAGTCAAATAACTTTGTAAAATTCAGTGTTCTATGAGTCCCATACTCATGAAGACTTTTAATAATACTTTTTTATGAAAGAGTTTGCAATTTAAAGAAAGTCTGTTGTCTGGGCTGGGGATTTAGCTCAGCGGCATAAGTGCCTACCTGGCAAACGTGAGGTTGTGAGTTCAATCCCCAGTACCAAAAAAACAAACAAACAAAGCCTGTTGTCAGATTCATTCATTACAAATCATAACATCAAAAACACTCAGTAAGTATTCATTTGTATGAGTGAATAAAAGACGAGAAATGACCAGGACTACAAGCCACTGCTTTGATTCCTAGAGCTTCCGCTCCTTTTCCTTACTCTCAAGGTGTGTAGGGGTGGCCCTGGGTAGGCAGCAGGGTGCCTCCAGTGGTTTGAATTCCATTCATAGCTGGAAAAATAGTCAGAGACGTGAGGCTTGACCACCCCCACCCCCAAATTCCAGGTTTTGGGTTCAACAGGCAAAGGTCCATTCCTTTAGTGGGCACAGCAGGTTCATAGATAAGATTACCTGACACCAGTTCTGGAGATAACATGTCAATGATTTAACCAGAAGCAAATGAAACTTAGGCTTTACACTTGAGAGCAACATAGAATTTTAAAGTGAGACTGGGAGGAAAATGCAAAAAACCAAAATTAAATAAATAAAGTGGAAATGAAGAGTGACAGTGGTTAACACATTGCATATTATTATCTTCGAAGTAGTTGCTCAAAGTACAGGAGATAGGCATGAAAAACTGACCAAATAGTGTTAGCACAAACCTCCCCTGTTACCTTGTTTTGATATTTTGTTTCATTGTTTTTATTGTCTTCTCTCTTTAAAATACAATATTACAAAAATAAAATAAATACATAAATTAAAAATAAATAAAATGGAAATGAAGATCTAACTTAGTTTTTCACTAATTCAGAGATTAAATTCTTAAAGTAGGTGAGATATTAGTTTGAGGATATTTATCTCAGTATTATGTACGAGAAATGGAACCTATTTATTTTTGGCCGTAGGATTAAACCCAAGGCCTCACACATGCTAAGTATATTCTCTTCCACTCAGCTACACCTCCGGCCCCAAGAAATGGAAGCTATTTAAATGCCTAACGGAAATACCAAACTAAAATGATAACATTCAGCTGGTTGTGGTGGTACACATCTATTATCCTAGTACTTTGGAAGGCTTGAGACAGGAGGATCATAAGTTCAGGTCAGCCTAGACAGCTTAACTAGACCTTATCTCAAAAATTAAAAAGGGGCTAGATAGCTCTGTGGGAAGGCCCCAGATTCAATCCCCAGTACCTTCAAACAAAACAAAACAAAATAAAATTGATTTTAGAGCAGTAAGCAGCCATTAAAGGTCATATTTTTAAAGAATTTTTAATGGCTCAAGAAAAAATTAGTGATAAAAAAATCTAGTTGCAAAATTATTTATAAACACTTTGCAATTTTATAAAGAAAAATTATATTCATAGAAGACTGGATGAGAACATAGTGAAGTGTGGAAAGCAGTCATTACTCCAATACAAGTTATTTAACTGGTCATCAACAATGTTCTCTATAAGTTGATGATAAAATACCTGCTCCAGCGACAGCAAGGACAAAATGACAAGGTGAGTGCATGAAATGCATATAAACCTTCCAGCAGTTTCGAAACAACCTGGTGTTTGGCAGTATCAGGAAGCACTAGTGATGGAGGTACAAGTTTACTAGGAAATAAGTGTGCGTTCTAGAACACTTTGATTTTAGCAATGATAAGGGTTTGACTCTTCTCCCAGTTCCGTATCTTGGTATTTAGCATGAAGATACTTTAAGCAGTGGAAAGTGCTTTCAAAACATCATTTCCAGGTTGGGTATAAATCAGAAAAAAGAACTAAACCTTTCTCTTCTGTCCCTCTCCTAGTGAAACAGTGACTCAAATAAGCGCTATCGATAATTATACATTATGCGAAACATTCCAACACTTAAAGTGAAATGTGTTTAAACTCAGTCATAATTTAAAAATAAAGAAACAATACTTTGCCACTGAACTCATACAAGTTGTACTTCCTATTAATTTTCTTAATACTCAACGAAGTTTGAATATTAATTTTAATAATACTCAAAGGAATAAGGCAATGTTAAGGTTAGTTTAATGCTCTTTTAAAAAATGTTTCCTGTAAGCATAACAATAGGTTGAACCCCAAATTCTGCCCAGATCCCTGGGTGTGCATGTGCTTTTTAAAAATCCTGTTTACCACCATAAACTATTTGTCTAGATTTTGGTTTGAGAATGTTGAAATGATGCTCAAACAACACCAAATACATGTGTTGTGTTATTTTTTACAGTACTTACTAATTGCTCAGCTACCGAAAGTTCTTCCATTTGTGTCCTTGTTAGGATTCACACAGCACATTCCTCCCGCTGGAGACTGCTTCAGCCTCCCATATGCTCGCAGTTAGCGACCTCACAGGACTAGTGAGAAATTCTGTCTTTTAATAAACCACTTAACCTATTTCTAGTCTTCATTTCCTCACTTATAAAATGGGGATAAAAACAGAGCCTACCCATAAGATAAGAGGTTAAAGTCTTATAGACTTTAACAGTTACAGCCCTCAAATGCTAGGTGTAGTAGTACATAACCTCTTCCAAGCGCATAAGTGGTAATGAAAACCTAATGACAACACGTGACAAACGCCAAAGCAAAATAAGCAGCTAGAATTTGCGGTGTCTGTCATTGAGCCCCATCCATGGTATTGTTAGTCGTTCTTAAGCCCACCTTTGAGAAGGTGGTGCTTGAGTTCATTGAGGGACTTTTCATTGTCCTGAGGTTTGTTTCTTCCCCTTGTCACAAATGCCATCTTTTCTATGAAGCTGAAACATTTTCTCTTCAACCTAAGCAATAGAAGAAAAGCCACTGTGCTCCTACACCCTCAAGTCACACCAGCTTCGTGAGATAGGCTGAGCACGGGTGAGGTTGGACTAGTCCCTAGAATCGGGAGGATTGGGTCCCCCGGAAACCATGTGCTTCCGCCAGCTGTTGGGAGTCCGAGCCTGTGCCTTTTCATGTTGACGGCTTGGCTCAAGACCCTGGGAGCAGTCACCACTAGAACTGGCAGGCGGCTCCGAGAACACAGGAAAGGGGGCAAGGTGGCGCCAAGGACGAAAGTTGTGCCTGTGCTGCACAGGATGCGTGTGGCGCGGGCTGCTCTGTTCGGAGTCACAGTGGACCCTTTCCGTCGTCTTCCTGTGCCCTCTGTTCCTTTCAACTCTTACTGTTGCAGATAACACCACAGAGTCCTTGAAACTTTGGGTTTTGGAAAAGCCTCTGGGGCATCCAAAACAAGGTTTAACACACTGAAACAGCCTCGTACAAGGGCTTTGATCTGCCTGGGTACAACCCAGCTCAGGGTCTGCTCAGGCCTCTGCTTCCAGGTCACTGTTTTGAAACCTCATCCCTGTAATGTCACATTTCCCCATCAGATCCTGGGTATCTTGGTCATTCTCTATAGACCACAGCAGTCAGTGACTCTGCTCAGCAGAGTGACAGAAATACATGTGACTTCCAGCAGAGCTCCTCAGGGCAATCAGCACAGTGTCATGCCTTGTGCCTGATAGATCCTACAAACAGCACCACTGAGCTGGGGCCACTGGGGCCCGAAGGGCATGGTGCTGAGCCTAGAGTCGGAGCAAAAGCCTTGGCCCAGAGGAGGGGCCCCGGACTCCAGGCTCCAGGTCATTTTGTTGACACTGTTGTGGCCACCAGTGAGTCTGACTAGCAACAAGTCACTTTCCTGCATCAATGTTCAATTTCTATCTGTAAAGACAATGGGTTGGATCACGTGATTCCAAAGCGACTTTGGAGTCTAAATTCTGAGTATGTAAACCAAGGCCCACAGGAAATGATAATCCATGCAAAGAGGGAAAATAGGCCCACAGACCACCTGTCATTGCAGCAACATTGTACCAGCCCTTCTCTGCCAATGTAGACAAAGGTGTGTATTTCATAGGATACTCACCAGCATTGAGTATTATAAGGTTTTTAAACTGTTTGCTAGCATGCTGTGCCTTTAATTGATATTACCTGGATAATGAAATTGAAATTTGTATATATATATATTTATATATAAAAGGCCATTATAAAATATATACATTTTATATATATCAGGAAACAAATGAATAGCCTAAGCAAGCTTTACAGTGCAACCGGGAACGGCGGTGCACACCTGTAATCCCATCACACAGGAAGCTGACTCAGAGGGATCACTGTGAGTTCGAGGCCAGCCTCCGCTACAAAAGTGAGTTCAAGGTCAGCATGCACTACATCATGAGACACTGTCTCAAAAAAAAAGGAAAGAAAGAAAGCTTTATAGTGCAGTAATTCTTCCTGCTTCTAGTTCCTCCTCTGTTCCTGGGACCCAGAGACTAAAGGATTTACCAAGGTCACAGAGGAGGGGGTACCTTGTACTTCTAATGGTTTCACATTTGTAGCCTGCTTTGAAAGTAAGTAATTGTTATGGTTCTGTCAGGCAAGGTTACTGCATAGGAAATTCTAGCTTCTATTACACCATAAATTTGAAATAAACACCTACTCTTTATTTTTTTTTTTTTCCGTCTTTTTGGGGGAGAGGGGAGTACCAGGAATTGAACTCAGGACTTTGCGCTTGCTAGGCAGGTGCTTATGTTGCTGAGCTACATCCCTGGCCCAACATCTGCTCTTTAAACAATTTTATAATCAAAGCTTTTCCTGGAAATCTCTGTTGTGCTAAAATTAATGGAATTTGCTGTGCTTTTATGTATAAATGAAACCTCTGAAGGGAATCCAGGCACTTACTTCTTAGCAGTGGTCATCAGTTTGAACACCCTCATGTGTGAATTGTCCAGCGGAAATGACCTGTCTCCTTGTGACACGCTCAGGCCCTCTCTTACCTCTGCTGACCTAGAACCTGAAGGCTTCTCTCCCTGCCCAGGCCTGGCAAAGGCGTCACGTGACACGTGGAATTCAACCCTGAGCCCATCTCCAAAAGCTGGCGGTTCAGCTCCCTCCTGGCCCGTCTGTTTTATTGGTCTGCGTAACATGTTGTAAGTCGCTGTTAACATTGGTCCTAGGGACAGTGCCTGCCAAATGTCAGACCAGCGCTAGGACTTGGGCCTTTTGTGAGCTGGGAACCATGTGTGTCCAGGAGCCCTGCCCTCCTGCCAGGTGTCTCCCCTTCCCTGAGTCTTCCTAGGATTCCTGGCCTAGCCTCAGCCAGGCCATGGGGCATGAACATCAAACCAGACGCTGGGCATGCAACCTGGCCTTGAAGTCCAGCCACGCCACTGACTGACTTCAAACTTGAGAGCTTAGGGTGGCTGTGAGATTGTAGGCCGCATGTGTCTGGGTTATGTGAAATCCACACACTCCAGATACCCAACAAATGCTGCAGTTTCAGAGTGTGAAAGATGCTTATGACAGCTCTTACCAGTGTCTCTGCACCTTTGTAGAATTTTATAAACACTCCTAAATATACATGTCTCCCCCCCACCCCACCCCGCCACCAGAGTATTTTAAGCTTTTAGGTACACTAAATTGTGTGTGTGTTTGGGGCAGAGGGACTGGGGGCTGAACTCAGGGTTTTTATACTACGCTGCATTCCCATCCCTTTTCTATTTTGAGACAGTCTCACTAAGTCATTGACTTTGCCTAGGCTGGGCTTGAACTGTGATTCTCCTGTTTCAGCCTCCCAGAGTACTGGCATTACAGGCACGTGTCACCATGTCCGGCATGCACTAAGATTTTGATTGAGAAAGATTTGAAAAAAAATTAAATTCCATATGAACACATTTTGAAACAACAGCATGTCTTCACCTTTTCTCTAGAGATCAGGGGAGCTGACTCTTGTGGTTAGAGAGGTCAGGGAACCATGAAGAAGGGCAGTTTGGAGAATTCTTTTCCCTCATGATGAGTGCTCTGAATGCCCCTCATGCTACTGTCTCTGAGAAAGCCACTAACTCCAGGCCAGGTTTAAAAATACCCAGACTACCAAGGCATGGTGGTGCACACCTGCAATCCCAGTACTCAGGAGTCTGAAGCAGGAGGATGGCTGCAAGTTCCCAACTAGTCTGGGCTACACAGTGGGTTCCAAACCAGCCTTGTCTCAGAAGTGAGACCCTATGTTAAAAAAAAAAATCTAGAGCAGCATGCATGGTAGGACCCATCTACAATCCCAGCTACCTGGGAAGCTGAGGAGGGTCACTTGAGCCCAGGAACGCAGCCTGGGCACCATCTAAAAATAAATAAATTGAGGATAATGCAAATTCAGGAATTTAGCTGATTGCATTCCATTAGTACTCAAACACTTATTTCTGTAACCCTGGACAAGTGGTTTGGTCTCTCTAATGCCTCAGTTTTCCCATGCATAAAATGAGGATAATGTTGTCACCCAGTAGAGTGTTCGATGAAACAGTAATGCGTGGAGGAGGCTTTGTGCCCTCTCAGTAATTGTGTCGATATTATTGGATCTTTTTTCACGATCACTGTTAATTTGGAGAAACCTTTAAGGCTGTTCTGAGCCTTTACAACTTCAGAAAAATGTAGAAACTTGGGCGATGTTAAAACTAGTAATGATATCAATTAAAGGTTTAGAATGTAGCTTGCTAATCAGTTTCCCTTTGACTTATATGGAAAACAGGTTTAAGAGTAGCTTCGCTTTTCACTATTGTAAAGATGGTAATATTGTATTGGACTTTTGATAGTCAAGTCTTTTCCTCTATCCCTGGAAATAGAGTCACAGGTTACATTTGACCAGTCAGGAATTTTGGAAGCTAAGAAATAGTATAGAACCAACTTTATCGTCGCTGCAGGAGTGGAGGGCTGCAGACAGTCAGGTGGGTCTCCTCCCTGTCCCTTCGTCCCCCTAGGTGAAGGGCCATGTGTTGGCAGGACTGGGTCAGGACTAAGCCCAGTCACCTCAGGGCCTTGAGGGGCTCACACAGGTACATATATGACCATGATGACCATCAGCTCTCAGTGCCCGGAGATTACAAAGACGTTGTCCTCACCTGCAGGCTGGATGAATGAGCCCAGGCCGTCACCCAGAACATGCAGGAGTAGTGGCATGGAACCACAAATGACATTGGCTGTGCTGAGCAGGGTCTCTCCCAGAAAGTCTACAAAAGGCCTGACCTCTTCACTGGGGAGAAACAGGTCTATAGATTTCATACTTTGAATAGTCTGTATTAGCAAAAGAATAAAATGCCATTTGTTTCTTCTTTTCTTGGGGGTAATATTTCTAAGTTTTTAAATGCTTAAAACATGAAGAACCCCAAGGAGCTTTCCGGCCTCTTGTTTATGACATGCTAACCATTCTTTTTTTTCCACTTCTCCCCAGGTACTTACTGGAGCAGGATTTCCCAGGCATGAGGATTGGTCCGGAGCCCACCACTGATTCCTTTATTGCTGTGATGTATGGCGAGACGGAGGGAAGCACCCCTGGGAATGCTCTAGTTGTGGACCCCAAAAAGCCATTCCGAAAGCTTAGTCGCTTTGGAAATGCTTTTCTGAATCGGTAAGGACCAGCAAACTGCCAGTCTTTGGTCAGGTTGTTTTAACCTTTTCTCCAAATTATTTCTGCTTACATGTAAAGATTCAAAACAGAAAAACACAGAGGGTCTAGAGAAGGCATAGAAGTAAGCTAATCCCAGTCTCCCTTCTATGAAGAAGACTGTCAAAGGCCATGATCATTTGTAAATATTCTGGATGACTCTACTGGGCAAAGGCCAGGACTGGATATTACCAGGCTGCAGAGTATAAAGACCAAGATCTACTGTCTGACTGCCTGCCTCTTCTTCAGTACCCATACCCTTTCCCCCTCTCTCTGTTCTTCTTTCTCTCTCCCTCTTTCTTTCTTTGGTAGTGAGGATTAGTCTCTAGTGCCAAGTGCTATAGTGCTGAGTGACATCCCCAACATTTAAAAAAAAAAATTATTTTGCAACCAGATCTGGCTCTATTATTAGGCTGGTCTGGAACTTTCAATGTTCCTGCCTCAGCCTCCCAAGTAGCTGAGATGACAGATGTGTGCCTTCTAGCTTTTTATTTTGTTTCATTTCAAGACAGGGTCTTGCTGTGTATTCAAGGCCAGCCTTGAACTCACTGTGTAGCTCAGGCTGGCCTCAAACTCATGGTGATCTTCCTGCCTCAGCTTCCCAAATGCCGGGATTATAGGCTTGCGCCACTATACCTGGCTTTTTTTTTTCTTTTGTTCTTTGGTTCTTTCTTTCCTTTCTTTCTTCCTTCCCCACCCTGCATCTAATGTTCTTGCTTTTATTTTTACTTTCTACTTATGAGAGAGAACTTATGAAGCTTGTTTGTGTATGGCTTATTTTACCTAACATGATGTTCTCCCATCCCGTGTATTTTACTACATGTGACAGGACTTCATCCCTCTTCATGCTAATACTCCACTGTGTTTGTGCACCATATTTTCTTTATCCATTTATCTATTAATGGGCACCTAGGCTGATTCTCTATCTATTGACAGTAGTGCCACAGTAACTATAGGGATACAGGTGTCTTTTAGTTGCTGATGTCATTTCCTGGGATATAACCCAGGAGTGGGACAGCTGGATCATAGGATACCTCCATGTTGTGTCTTTTGAGGAACCACCATCCTGATTTCCGTAGAGGCTGTGCTATTTCCATCTCACCACCCAATGTGTAAAGGCCTCTTCTCCACATCTTTCCTAGCATTCTTTATTTTTTAAAAAATGACCCTTCTAACTACAGTGAAACGGAATCACACTGTGGTTTTGATTTGTATTCCCCTGATGGCTAAGACTGAATACTGTTTCATATATTTATCTTTTTATTTTAAAGGGAATAAAACAGAACAGCAAAACAAACAAAATGGTGATAGGACAGCAGGAAATCCACAGTGTTTACTTAACAATATTGCATATTGTTAGCCTCTAAATAATCTCTCAGATTACCAGCCCCAGGCTTGCACAGTCAGTCAAACAGCACAAATGTCAGGTTACTTCCCTACTTGAGTAATTATCATCTCATCCTGTGTCATGTCCGGTTTCTTCGAGTCAGGGGAGACAGACGGATGGAGGCAGCTTGCTTGCTGGTTCTCCCCAGCTGAAATGGCCTCCACTGGCCTGTTTCATATATTTATTGGTATGTATGTATGTATTTATCTTTTAGTTTTTTGAAGCAGTGTCTCACTATGCAGTTCAGGTTGACCTTGAACTCACTATGTAGCCCAAGCTGGTCTCAAACTCACAGCAATCCTCCTGCCTCAGCCTCCTGAGTGCTAGGATTACAGGCATGTGCCACCACACTCAGCACCTTTTAGAAGTGTCTATTGAGATCATTTGCCCATTTTAAAATTTTACTTGTTTTGGTTGTTAAATTTTCGAGTTCTTTATATAATGTGGACATTAGTACCCTGCAAAGATTTTCTTGCATTCTACAGGTTATCTGATTACTTTGGTGTGAAAATTTTTAGTTTGATGTAATCTCATTTGTCAGCTTTTGCTTTTGTTTCCTGTGCTTTGGGGTCCTCTTTAGAAATCATATCCACAGATTGAAAGAGTTAATATTTTTAAATTATCTACAAATGGCATGGTAGCACAGGCCTGTAATCTCAGCATTTTGGGAGGCTGACAGGAGGATCTCAGGTTCAAGTACCCCCTGGGCATTTTAGCAAGTTACAGAGAAAGATTGTCTCAAAATAAAAGAAACACTGGAAATGCAGCTCAGTGTGAAGGCCCTATGTTCAATTCCCAGTACTGGGTAGAAAACAGTGTAGTCTTTTTTTTTTTTTTTTAATGGTACTGGAGTTTGAATCTAGGACCTCGTACTGTACCGCTGAGTTATACCCCCCGCCCTTTTTATTTTTCATTTTGAGACAGTCTCCCTAAATTGCCCAGGCTGGCCATGAATTTGGCAGTCCTGCCTCAGCCTCCCAGGTGGCTTGGATTACAGGCATATAATATATGCCCTGCTCTCTTTAAAATACTCTTCTCTTTTCTCCTATCACCCCTGCGTACACATTACTCCATTTCCCTCCTTTAGGGTCTGGCTTTAGAGATGGGGGAGCTGATTGTGGGAGGTGCTGAGCTGGGGAGCACCGAGGGAGGGAAGTTGGATTGGTGTTGATGGGCAGCAGGGAGCTTGAGCTGTACTTCTCCTTTCTAGATGTTTCTAAAAATAGGAAGACTGCCCTGTTGACTGTCACCCTCCCTGTGGCCAAGGGGCCCATCCCTCACGCCACAAGGGCCACTGGTGAACCTCACAAGGACCATGTACGTCCCCAGGCTGTGCCCCACGCCCAGGGCACCCCGGCGCCCTCCACTGGTGCCGTATGTGAAAATCTGTTGTGTTGGGGCAGGTCTCTCAAGGGCTTCCTCATTCTGTTGCAGCAAAGGGACCTTGGCATCCAAGGGATGAGCAAAAGCGTGCATGTGACCTTGGTAAAGCCATGCTCTGGCTCATTATGCTGCCCACAAGGCTGTTCCCCTGCAGGATTCTCCTTTCTCGGAGGAGCTCACTTCTTAGCTCCAGAGCAGCTGAACTCTGCAGTTTCTGGTAGGAGAAGCAGAAGTTGAGCCCAGGGTGGGAGACCCCAAAGGATCAACTGCCCAGGTCCCTCAGGATGATTGCACCCATGCTAAGGGGAAGTGAAACAGAGGCTTCCCGGTCAGGCCCCCTCTGAGATCCCTGAACATGGCACAGCTACTTCCTCTCCCGGCCCAGCCCTGGAAGGTTCTGCAGGCTCCGTTCCCCTGGAAGGTGCTCAGGAGTCCTGTGGTTTCATCATCACCACCTTTTGTCTTAGGCTTCTTTTGCCTGACCAAGGCGTAAAAAAGAAATAAGTGGCCACCTTTTTCAAATGCTCATTTTGTGAAATCCACATTCACCAGGGAAAAAGCAGGAAGAGTGATTATTGGCTTATCTCATTTTGGCAAATGAGTTGCTTTCCTAATAAAAACAATTTGTCTTTCAAATCTTGAACATACTGCATATAAGTATGGAAGAAAAATACTTAGGAAAGATTTTGGTTTTGGAGGGTTTTCCATTTTGGCTTTTTGGAGGGTTTTTTGTGTTGTTTTGCTTTGTTTTGTTTTGAAGCAGGGTCTCTCTAATGCAGGCTGCCCTTGAGCTCACTTTTGTACCCCAGGCTGGCCTTGAACTCATGGCACTCCTCCTGCTTCAGCCTCCCAAGTGCTGGGATTACAGGCATGCACAACACGCTCAGAAGCAGGGGAGATTTTTTTGGTAATGGGAATTGAACTCAGGACCTCACACTTGCCAGGCAGGCACTGTGCTGCTGAGCTATATCCTTGGCCCAACATGGAAGATTTTGAATGGCAAGCTTTGTTATCTCAGAATTTAGAAGGTACTGAAAATGACCAAGTATTATATAATCAAGTGGTAATTGAGTTCAGAGTATACACAGAAAAATAATAGCAAATAATTATACAACATTTACCATCCAAACTTTCCTTATACATTAAGCAAAAAACTCTGGAGTGTATTGGCATTATAGCCTCATAAAACCTGTGTGCTACGTCTGTTACCATTGTTTCCTTGGAGGAGAGGAAGAATTGAAGCACAGAGAGGTTACTTTAGCTTCCAGGGTGTCACTCAGCCAATATATACTAGTGCTGGGATTGAACTCAGGCCCCCTGGCCATTCCTGCCAGAAACCACACTGCTGTGTCTAGACTGAGTCCTTACCCATTTACCTGTAAGGCAGTTCCTGGGATACCTCCCAGCAAAGGTAGGGAGTAGTAGTAGTGAACATGAGGTGTACATAGTTTCACCTATACAATGCTTGTGGGGTAAACAGGTGATATGATGGCCGTGCACAGATATAAAAACTAGAAGCAAAAAAGAGAAGCTCCAGAAGAGGCCCTCGGGAAGAGGCAGAAACCGAGAATTCAGGTTCCCAAACAGGATGGCTGGTCCTTCTAGCAGTCCAGGGGGCTGTGCCTGTGTAAGGCTCACATGTGAGGACTATGGTTTGTGGCCACATCCTGGTCACCTCAGGACAGGCCCATAACGCCTTATTGCACTGAAGGAAGAGCTCAATGAATTAGTGGAGGCACCACAGCAGGGACCAACGATAGCAGCCCTCTGGGGACACCAGCAGGGTCAGCTCCAAAGGCGGGAGCCTGTTTTTACACGGCATACTTCCCCGGGAACTAGGTCAAAATGTAATAGTTAATAGGAAAGAAAATTGGCTGTTTTCTTCGGAGGACTTTCTTCCCCAGGTTGTGCTGTCTTTTCTCCCGCATCACAGGGTGTCAGCTTGGGTGTCTGTCCCTGGGGACATCTTCAAAGAGTTAAACTGTGCAGAGTGACGCTACCTCCAGACGAAGCAAACCAGGGGGGCCCAAGTCTCAATATCCAAGTCTAGCTTTTTTGTTTGTTTTTTAAAAGATAATTGTTTTTACCTCTTTTATTTTTAAAAAACAGACATTAATAATATATAATTACATCTTGAAAGATGACCCAATTGAGTGAGAACAGGCATTAAGTGCATCCTAGAAGGCTGCTTAGTAAGTATTAATCATTTTATAAAGTCTTACCTGTATAAAAATAAGTACAGGCACTTAAGGTAATAACTAGACACAACTATAGTTAATAAGTGACAAACATGATTGTAAATAAACACCAAACCCTAAATGGGAATTCGCATGGATTTTACTACCTAAGAATTTTCACACAAAGTAAACAAAATCCAAATTCCAGATTTGCAGGGTATCCTGTTAATACATCTAGTCTCTTAGTGGAGGCCTATCTAACCTCAGTAACAATTCTGAAGCATAAAGTCATACATTTTTAAAAGATTGGTCAATTTGTTTTACCTCTCATTTTAATTCTTCTTCTTCTGCAGTGTTGGCAGGAGAATACTATGTGGCCGTCTAGAATGGCTCCATTCACTTCATTCATCTCTTCCTTTTGCTTCTCTCCAGTATTAGCCTTGTCTTTGCACTGGCTGTGTTCATTACTGTGTCATTTCCCAGGGACTGGCTGCTACACGGCAGTGCTGCCTGCCTACCTTCTAAGGCCAGTGGTTTATTTTTCTCCATTCTTCATCGTTGCTGTTTGTTAGACTTGCGCTTGACTTCTCACTTTCAGGTGAGTTTGTCAAAAGGGAGCTAACTCAGCAGCTGTTATTTCTCCCTACTTCATTTGCATTATTACTAATAAAAGTTCCATGTGAATTAGGGAGATCAAGCTGATTGCTTGTGTGTGTGTTTGAGACAGAGTCTCGCTGTGTAGCTCAGGATGGTGTGGAACTCACTATGTAGCCCAGGCTGGCCTTGAACTCACAGCTATCTTCATATCTCAGCCTCCTGAGTGCTGGGCTTACAGACATGTACCATCACACTTGTTTTGAATTTATTTTAAAGAGGCCTGAACTTCCTTTTTATTTCCCAGATAGTCAACTCTCAACGAAACTGCAGTTTGTTAAGTAGTCTGTGTACCCAAGGCTGCACATGCCTAAAGGTGTCTTCAAGTCTTCAGCCTTTGACCTTTACCTTTGAATTTTGTCTTGTCAAGTGTCTACTTTAAGACTGGGAGCCCTTTCTCTGAAATTCATCTCTGAGCATCCAGCTTGGGTATATTCCTTTTAACTATTCTCTTTGGAGATACAGGAACAGGTTCTCTGCTTCCTGACTCTAGTGAAATATACCAAGATTTAGTATTAAATAATTTAAGCTTTACTTATAAAATGCATCTCTTCTGAGAGAATGGACGGGTAGCTGATGATGCACAGATAGGTTTTATGAAACTCGATGCAAACCTTCATGAGGTTCAGCTCTTTTGCTGGCTTTCTATGGAGAGGCTGGAGGTGGAAAGGAGGAAAAGTTTCATCTTCTCCACGATCACTGTTGGGTAGGTCAACCAAGCCCTTGTCTCATGGTTCTAGCATGTGTTTGCTAACCTGGACTGCAGTAGCCGCAGTGCTACGCTTGGTGTGGTGAGCGAACTCTACCTCTCATGCGACTCTCCAGAGCCTAGTTTTGAAGAGACTGTCCCACCTTCCACACCATGTCATGCCAGGAAGCTCCGCTGGGGACAGGAGCTGTGGCCCGTGGCTCCTTCATTTCCCCGCGTGCATGCTAAAGCAACACAGCTGTGTTTCCTGCCACAAGAGTAGCCGACTAGTTAGGACCCTGGTCTCCACAGGCAGCACCGCCAGGCCAGCAGCATCCCAGCTCCATCACTTATCCCCCTGTGAACCCTCTGGATCCCTTCTCCTCCTTGGTGAGATGACAGCCACAACCTGCTTGTGTTGTGGAAGGACTGAGTTCATGTGTGCAGAAAGTGCTTAGAAAGCCTGACAGGCACTGAGAGGTCAGTAAATGCTGACACTGTACTGTGGCTACTGCAGACATAGCTGATGCATTAAGAAATCAGAATCACTGGGGACGGAAAAGCATGCATCGTTGTTGTCCCTTGATTGTTGTGTTTTGAAATACTGTTTTATTTTTTTTTCTTTGAAATAAATGGATTTGAAAAAAACAGGAATCAAAATCAGTATGAAGGTATTGGCTGGTTCTTTTACAAGTCTAGTTTTATAAATGTTGAGCACTAACTTGGAATTTTGGCATTTGGAGGAAAATTTCAGTAATCTAATCTTGTTGCCACCCCACCCCACCCCCCCTTTTACTGTGAGACAGGACTCCTGCAGCCTGCCCAGGCTCTTACGGCCGCTGTCTCTCCATCCCCCTCCCTTCTGTGTCCTGGCCTTTCCTAGATGTGCAGGAGACATAGAGTGAGGGCCTGGGGCGGGATCTTGATTGCTCCCTCTCCTTCTACTCTGAAATCCAAACTCTGGGGAAAGACATTCATGGGAGCCAGGCAAGCTCTGGGTCTAAACAGCACCTGTCTGTGTATTTCATGTGGCACGGGGAAGGCCAAGCACTTACTCTTTGTGTTAGTCCTTCTAGGAAGGAGTAGGAAGCTCATCTTAGGATGGCACATCTCTGCTTGGAAATGGCTCAGCGGAAATGTTGGAGCAAGGTTCTGTGCCAACCACGGTGGGCATAATAAATCACCTCCCTGTCATCCTTTCTCAAAGGAAAGGAAAGGCACAGCTGCTGCAGGTGGCATCTGGCATTGTCTGATTATCGTAGCCTGTGCCTTTTAAGAGCACATCTGTACGTGGTTCTGACCTGTACTCCCTCGTCCCTGCCCACCCTCTGCCCTGGGCACTTTCTTGTGTGCAGTGGAGTCCAGCTTTGCCCACAACCCAAGCCGCCCCCTCAAGCACTCAGGCTTCTTCTCTTTCTGGCTGGTATCCTAACCTTTGTCCTGCTCCCTGATGTGCTGTGCAGTGATCTGAGCTCATCTTGCTGCCTCTTGCTTTGTGGCCCACACATGTGGCCCTTGCTGTGTGTCAGGAGGCCTGGGAGCCAATAAATGCTGTCACTTTTCATGCAGAGAGTAAAAGGTCTGCATATTTTTCCATGACAGAATCTAGGGTTTGTGTTTTGGAAAGATCGAGACTGAGTGTAAGCTTGTGGTTCTGGAGAAAGATCACCCTCCCTAACACTTGCAAGCAGGTGTGATGTGCTCAGTATTGCCATGGCCTCGGGCCTTCTGCTAGAAAGAAACTCAAATGTGCTCCTCACCCGGCTTCTCCCCTCGTTCTCGAGAAGGGGATGGTGTGTTTTTCTGTCTGTGAACTGGATCCTTTATTTTTACCATTATAAGGTTTTTATTTTTTTACATTTTATTTATTTATTTATTTATTTATTTATTTATTGGTTTTTGAAATAAGATCTGCTATATAGCTCAGGCTGGTCTTGAACTGGCAGCAATCTTCCTGCCTCAGCATCCCAAGTGCTGGGATTTCAGGCATGTGCCACTTACCTGGTTCATTATGAGGTTTTTTTAACTTAATGGGTTGAGTTCTACTCAGCTGACATTAGAAATGGCAAGCCACAGGCTCTAGGCAGCCAGGCACTAGCACATGAGCTTGGTGTCATAACTATCTTGTGCTTTGACTTTTCTACCCACAGAAGTGTCCATCATGGCATATATTCCTGGCCTGATCTGGAAGTATCAGAAGTGTGAAAACTTGTCCTGAACACATAAGGGAAAGTGATCTTGATTTGTCAGTAATGGCATCTCAGGATATGTCCACCCTCCCCTGCCCGTGGGACAGTGCTGGCCATAGTCATTGTGGGGTCTGGGCAGCCTCCCTGTCCCGAATTCCCAGCATAGTTACTTTCTGAGTAATCCTGCCACTTCCACTGAATGGGAGAATTGAGCTGTGCGTGAGCATTGTCAAGCTCTCTGTCCACACAGACGCAGAAGTGAGCGCTTTTTAACAGGAAAAGGAGAGGCACCCCAGGTTCCCCCTTCAGACATACACAGGCTTAGACACAGGTTTCAGACAGGGCTTAGCAAAGACCTCTTTGCTACCCAGGGGGGAACAGTGCTTCCTGCCAGCATGATGGAGTTCACAGGGAAAAGCCACGAAGGACACTGCCGATGTCTGGTCCAGATGTCTCCATTTACACAGGAGGAAATGGGCTCAGAGGAGGAGGTCCTTGTCAAGGGTCCCACAGAAAATTATGGCAGAGCTTAGTGGAACCTGAGCCCAGGACTGCTGACCCTCAGGCTGGTGTTTTCTCGCTATTCTCCCTGCTTTCATGGAGCAGACATTGGACAGCTGACTGAGACCAGAGGAGGAAGGACCAGGATCAGAAGGAAGGGGTGATACCAGGCAAGTGAGGGGTGAGGAGAGAGGTCTAGAGGAGCTCAGCTGACTCCCACAATCCAGACCTTTTGCCTTTTCTCAGGGCATCACTAAGACTAGCACACCGAGGGATGTGGGGTATTCCTGAAGGAACCTGTTCCTTACTGACGTAAGCCCACAGCTGAGCTGTGATTTGCTGAGCTGAGTACTAAGCCTGGAGCATAAATAAGACAGAGAAATGGGCCCCAATACCTGCAATTCTGGTTGGGCCATGAGTAGGACAGGACAGGAACCTTGGGGTACTCCTCTCGGAGGGGCAGTGCACCCTAAGAAGCATGGGGCTCCCTGCAGCAAAGCCCAGACTTGTGGGCAGGGAGCAGCAGGAGGCTGTGGCTCTGCAGTCAGGTTGACCTAGGATTAAAAGCCAGCTCCGAGTAACTCGGAGCTGGTTACTGAGCCTCTCTGAGGTTGACGGTAGGTTAATGCTCAAGGGTTTGACAAGTGTTGTCTGTAGTCAGAGTAATCAGTGAGGAGTCAGGAGATCAGAAGCAACAGGAGCCAGCGCCCCTCCAAGCCCCTGCCTTGTGGGCAGCTTCACAGGCCTCTCTGTTGGCCTCTTCCTCACTCCTCCTTTGTGGACTCAGCGAGCCCAAGGCAAGGCCCAGTTCTAACTCTGCCTTCTGTTCGTCTCTTCCAGGTTCATGTGCTCCCAGCTGCCCAATCAGGTCCTGAAAAGCATCAGCATCATCGACAGCCCCGGCATCCTGTCCGGGGAGAAGCAGCGCATCAGCCGAGGTCAGTGCCCTGCCCACCCCCCAGCTCCCTGGGGTCCTTTCCGGCGTAAGCAGAGAATGTCTACCCCTGCCATATTCTTTCCAACCTCTAGGACAGCACTGACCAAGATACCCCTTAGTGTCCCAGAGCAACTGAGGAGGCCCCAGAAAGCAGCCAGGGGGTCAGAGTATGATGGGTACTGCAATGTCAACTGGGAAGCTAGCTTTAATAAGTCCACATGTTTTAAGAGAGAAAGTATCCCTTGTTAACTGTCATCTGGACACACGTGATAAAAACTAGGAGTAGTAACCTGGCCATAGGTGTGAGAGAGTCCTGCGCAGCTGCTGCTCCCTTCTATCCTGCGTGTTCTACTCCGCAGCCCCTGCAGGGTCCCTTCTGTTGAGCAAGCCTGTCCTCGGAGACTGTGTGGGAATCTTGGCCAGGGACACACAGAGGCAGGTGTAGTTTCAGCCCTCTAAGAGCTTGTGTTCTACCGAGGAAGATAGCTGCCAGCCAGGTTGTCACAGAGCCACATGAAAGGTAAGGACTGGAGGAATCACTAGGAGATACAGCCCTGTGTCCTGGTATACAGGGACCTGGCTTGGTCTTGCTTGTCGGAAGAGGCTCCCGGAGGCAAGGACCTTCAGACCTAAAGAGTGAGTAGGGACTGCCTAGGCGGGTGCTGCGGGGAGGGGAAAGAGCCCCGGAAGCGTTCAGAGGAGATCTGGAAAGAACAAACAAGGCTGGATGACAAGCCTGAGCTCCCATTGTTTCCAAACCAGGGATGGGCTCAGCAGATGGGCCTGATGCATCAGAGGGCACAGTTGACTTACCAAGAGGAAATGCATGTCTGGCAGGAGGGCATTAGGTTGGCTTCCTGTAATCACAGAGCTGGACCAAGCAGCTACCTGCGCCCTGACCCTTGAAGGAAAGGTGCTTCTGCAAGGTCAGCTGGGAGGGATCAATGTGGCAGATTGATCGTGACTGTCACTCTTCACTAATAACTCCTTCCAGCTCAGTAAAACCACACTGAGAAGTGCTGGCGTGCCAGCGCTGAGCTCATGGCCACAGTGTGGCTGAGCATTGAGCCACTACAGCTCACAAAGCAGAAGTGGAACTACACAGGCTACGTAAGGTGCTGAATGGGGGCAATGACAGGGCCAGTGGCCCTCTTTACCATGGCATTTCAGGAATGCCAGCTCTGCAGCCGCCCTAGACCTGCAGAGTGCTCAGGGCTGCGCCGGTCCTTGGCTGATTCAGCCACTGCATGCACAGTGCTCAGAGGCCACCTGAGGCTTCCAAGAGCCCAGCTACTGGAGAAAAAACCATATTCAGATTACTACTACCTGGTAAATAATCTTTATTGGTTTTATTCTGTATTATAAAAGTAATAGATGTTTGTTGTGAAGCATTCAATCGATGAATAAGGGCATAAAAAATCCTGTCACAAATTCTTAGTGAATTTTTCTGATTCTTTAGAAGCTTTTTCTTACTTATCCAAAAGTCATCTCTCTCTCTCTCTCTCTTTTTTTTTTTTTTTTTTTGGTATCAGGGATCGAACTCATGACCTCACACTTGCCAGGCAGGCACTTATGCCTCTGAGCTAAATCCCCGGCTCAAACGTCATTTCTAACAGAAATATGATTGCCACGAACATTTTCTACAGCTTGATATTTCTCCCTAATCATCCATCTCAGACTTCATTCCATATCAGAATGTTCAAATTATATCATTCAACAACTGCTGGGGCTCCGTGAAAGGGGCATAGAGTGGTCAACTTAACTAATTTTCGGGTGTTATGATTGTTGCCATGTTTTCACTCTTACTGAGTGTTACAGATGTCCCCTTCCTTGTATATCTTTACACCTCAATGCCAACAACTTCCCTAATGAACCAGATTAGGGCCATTCATTTGGTCCCAGAAAGGTTGCTCTGCAGATAAAATAATTTGTTTTAAAATGATCAGTTAAGCAAGTACATGTTGCACAACTTTGCTGAGCTGCCCCTACCTTGCTAGTTCTACACGTCTGACCCAAGCATGCTGGAAAGGATGTAGTCCTGTAAGTCTTCTTTTTTACTGCAGAATTTTAGGGCATCCAGATTGTGGCTTCTATCTTTCTCATTTGTTCTTGGTAGGCTTTTGGCCAATTCTAATCTTCCATGTTCTTCAATGTTTCTCTTTCACTTAGTAATTATAAGTGTCTTTCAAGCTGACAGTGTTGAAGGTTGCATGATGCTTACAGTACGCTTTGAAGATGAGTTCTTTCCACGCTTTTAGTACCATCTGACTCACATCCTGGTCTGACTTACCATGGCGTATACGTACATCCTATGCACAGAAATAGCACATGTGGTTTGCCAGTCAGCTGGTCCCTGTCTCTGTGACAGACTTAGCAGCTGGTGGGGAAAGAATATGCACCACAGCCCATGGCAGTACAGACCACAGCCAGTGATCCCATATTTGAGTGCCCCAGGGTTTTAGGGCGCAGTTGATGGTTGGAGTCACTCAGCTGACATTTTCATATTAACCCCCAAGCCTCTGTGGTGGTTTGCAGCTGGTTCAGTTTGAACTGTTGCAAACAATGCTAACTTCTCAAATATGCTTATACTGACATCCCTCTGTCTGGTTGTAGAAGATCCCAGTTTGACCTTTGCCAGGAACTAACGTCGGCATTAGACTGTGGAGTACATGCCAGATATGACCCCTCTGGCTTTTAACACAGCCCCTATTGACTTTGTTCATGGCCCTTTCTTCCCTTACAGGTGTTTTTCCTGTGAAGGAAGAAAGGAACAACTGATGTTCCATGCTACACTGTCTTTCCCAATCTCCTTCTTGCAGTTGATGGATTAACCTGTGCCATGCCTTATGACTGGTCCTGATCACCAAATTGACCCCTTTTACGCATGTACAGAGTCTACTTGAAGTGTGCATTGATAAGAGTATGATACTAGCCACTGCCTGCAAGGCTTTGCTCTATATCTACATCATGCCATTCACTTCTGATTTATTTTCTAATTCAAACCTGAACAGTCATGAGCAGATGGAACCAAGGAAACCCTCATTATACCTCCAGGAAAGCAGCTTTTCAGTGATCATGAGAATTTTTTTCCCAGCTGCTAGGCAGATGGGTGATCAAGCTTGACACATAGGGAGTGGATAGAGTTGAAAACTGTTGACAAGTTGTGGTATTTGGAGGATAGGCTGAGGGGAATGACTGCTCCCAGCAGTAGCTGAGGCTGAAGCCATTTGGGAACCAGCCTACCTTCTATCCTGTGGGAAGGTAGCAACCCCAGACTGAGAAATTACTAGGAAGGAGGCAGAGCTGCAGCAGGAGATGGGTGAGCACGTGGTGATGCCCAGGGAAAACTCACCGACTCCCCCAAGCCCAGCGCCTTGCATCAGTTTGGTATCTAACAGATGGTAAGTGGGCAGTTGAACATTTTGCTGGGTCCCAGATGGGTGACAGGAGGGACCTGAATTGAGGAGCTGGCCTCAGTCATCACTGGCAGACTTCACACATATTGCCCAGTCCCACAGCTCTGGGGGCCAAGTGTCCTGGTGCCCTGTGAGGAGTTCAGATGCCTTACTGGTGAAAACAGAAATAGGAAGTCTAATCCCAGAGCTCACTCACGTGCCTCTCCTCGCCTGGGCTCCTTGGTTCCTTGTTAGCTGTCTTCCTGATGGCATCTTATGCCTGGTGCCTTGGTATTCTGTGCTGTGTAGAGGGGCAATGTGGTTACCAGGATGGTTTGGGCCTTTGAGGCCATTCCTATCCCCTAGACATTGGTGATAAGAAGAAACACTTGATGCTTCTCTGTGACACCTCAAATTCTTTGGTGTTAGGTTTGACGTGAAGCGTGGCTGACCCACTGTCATGTTAGGAAGTGACCGTTAGCAGTGCAAGTGTGTCTCAGCACACCCTTTTCACTAGTACAACCTAGCAGGGGCCCCAGGAGTCGGGATATTGTGCACCTTGGCTCCTATTGCTGTGCTCTGAGCTCAAGTCAGCAAAGATGCCAGTCAGCGTTGGGGGGAGAATGACAGCTAAGCCTTCTTAGGAGCTGTGTGGATGAAACTGCTTGAGTAATCCAATTTTGTAACAATTGTTAATGTATCACTCTGTATGAAAACAAATTACCCTTTAGATGTTCCTTAGTTCAATTAGCAAAATATCTTTAGAAAAAAAGTATCAAGTTTTATTACTAAAGTATAGCTTTCTTGGCTGGCATGCAAGATTCAGTTCCCACCAGGCAGAGATAAAGACATTATGATATCTTTAATATTTTATTCTAATCAAGTAATAGCTATCTTACAGTCCTCAAAGTTTGCTTGATTCTTTTCTTGCCAAAGAACATGTGATATAATCCCAGAACTCTGGGAGGGAGAACTAGGAGGATCACAGATTCAAAACCATCCTGGGCAACTTAACAAGACCCTGTCTCAAAATGTAAACCAAAAAAAAAGTTTGGGGATATACTCAGTGAAAAGATTCTGGGTTCAATCCCCAGTACTGGGGGAAAAAACAAATGAATTCTTGAGGTTTGCTAAACTCTTCCTGTAGTTGAGATGTGAGCTGGTTCACTCTGGAACCTACTTTGCCCCCAGTGACAGCGTCCTGACTTTTTGCTGTGTGTGATGAGAAGGGAGTGCATTTACCTGCATGCACATCCTGGGTTTTGTTCCTAATCTGTTGTCATTTGGCTCCTGGACAGTCTACTTCCGAGATGACTTTATTACATGCAGAATTTAAATGCAAGCTGGGATTGCTTTCCAGTTGTGGCATAAACTGGTGCCTTGGTATTCTGTGCCAACACTAGTGTGTTCCCAGCTCTGTAGGATAGGGTTCTGGGCTCTGGTTCCAGTCACAGAGTCCACGTATGATGAGGAGAACACTTGGGAAAATGATAACATGGCAGCCGGTCCGTCTGCAGGCAGTGGTGTCTTGAGGTGCTTCACAAGCACGTGTCATTATTCCTGTGGTCTCCTGAGCATATGCGGTTTTGTGTCACTCTCAATAGGTTTGACTGTGGCAACAAAAATAGTGTAGTGTTTCCCTTTTAAAAGGTAAATAATTCTAGAAGAAAAAACAAACCTCGTCTGAATTTTCAAACAAATCTGGCTTTCCCAGAACCAACAGCTTCTCAAGCGAAAATTTAAGAGTGCCTCCCTGACCCAGAAGCCCTTGGCACTGTTAATCCCAACCCACTCATTATGTTGGTGACCAGAACTGAGAAGATGGTGAAAAGCAGAGAGGCAGGAGCTGGCCTGCCCAGAAGAGGCAGTGGACAGTAATAGTGCATGAAACCGGCAGAGCTGTGTTTTAGGTAACAGTGAGGACTACAGGAACAGAGGTGCAAAATCACAGATTACTGTTTTACCATCTATACACAGATATCCCTAAGTCTCCCACCTGGATGCTGGCAGGTTCACCGGTCCTCAGACATGACCACAAAAGAATCCCCGGAGCTGGGAAGTGGGCATGGAAATCTAAGCAGTGTTAAACGTGGGTGTGGAAAAAAAAAAATGGAAAAGGCAAAAACAGACCGTAATCAGGGAAATACAAACACATCTACTTGACAAGTTTTTTCAACTTTAAAGACAAAAGACCGGATTTTGATGGCTGTGCAGGAAAGGAGATAGAATGTTTAGCAATGGCCCGATAAGAAGGACTTCCCCTCTTAAGAGGTAGTCATCAGGAGGATTGGAGAGGAAGCACACACAGGCTCACAGAGGAATGAGGCTTTCCCAAGGGATTCAGAAAGCCGAGGAAGATGTCAGCCAAGTTCCGCAGCAGCCAAGAGCCATTGGGGAGCCCCAGGGAGAGGAGGAGGGGCCGGTTACCAGGTGTGAACCCAGAGCCCCATTCTGAGCTTCAGAAAGCTCCTGCCAGTACCTGCTGGTGCCCCCAGAACAAGCGAGTTCAGGACAGGCTTGCGCAGTATTACAATAAGAGTGAAAGCCCAAATACAAATCATTTAAAGAGCAAAATTAGAGATAGATGACAGGAAAAGGCAGGTAGACTTTGTGGGGTGGAAAGGGGATTGAGGATGGAAGGAGGCAGGAGGGGGGGAAGGGAAGGAGAAGTAAAAAAGACCAAGATGTGACACATGTGTACCAGTTCCTCAAGAGGAAGGTAATTGTTATGTATCACAAACATGCTAATAATTGAAAAAATTAAGAGTAGGAAATAGTAACTTTAAAAAACTGTGCCTTGCGAAGTAACACAGTCCCTCCCCACACTCTGGTTACCAGCAGGGATGGCCCAGAACCGCTCCAGCTTTGCTGCAGCGTGGGACACTGTGCTCTCCAGAGCTCACTCAAAGAATCCTTGATTGATTGATTGATTGATTGTGGTGCTGAGGCTCAAACACAAAGCCTTGGGCATGCAAGGCAAGAGCTGTACCCTTGAGCCACATCCCCAGCCCTGAGTCCTTGCTTCAGGTTCTGCTTCTGCCCTTGATTCCCCAGTCTCTGGTTAGTGCAGCGTTTCTTGCTTTTGTTTGTTATATTACTTAGGTTTTTTGTTTCCATACTTGTTTTGTTTTGTTTTGTTTTTATGATACCAGCATTGAATGCAGGGGCTTTGCATTGAGCTATATCATCAGCTCTTTTTAAATTTTTTTAAATTTTGAAACAGGGTCTCACCAAGTCTCTATATAGCCCAGGCTGGGCTCAGATTTAACAAGCCTTGGCCTCCCAAAATGCTGGGATTACTGGCATGTGCCACTATGGCCAGCTCATTTGTCAGGTTTTTTTGTTTTGTTTTGTTTTTTGTTGTTTGGTACCAGGGATTGAACTTGTGACCTCATGCTTGCCAGGCAGGCACTTACGCTGCTGAGCTAAATACCCAGCCTTGTCAGTGTTTTGACTATAGCAGTTCAAGCTCTCAGCTCCTCTCCCTGTCCACGTGGCTCCTCCTTCACCTTCAGATCCAGAAGCTGTGTGGACAGGGCTTAGAGTCTTGTCAGTGGAGACCACTGTGCAGGTGGCAGCAGTTCATTAATAAACAAGTTCAGTGAAGATAAACTGAGCTGTTGTGAAGCAGGTACCATGCCAAGACTAGGGAGTATAAAGACGAAAAAGGTACTGGCCCATCCTGGAGTTACTTCAGCCAGTCACTGATATACCAAATTGTTCCAAAAGAAAGGTATTGTCTAAGTGGAGCTGTTCATTCAACACATATGAGTCAACACAGACACATTCACTGTCCTTTTGGAATTTATGCTCCAATGACAGAATCAGACTAAAAGAAGCAGGCAAATTATTCATTAAAGTGAACAATAGTGTCAAGGACTAGGAAAGAAACTGGTGAAATATTGAACTCAGTGAGAGGCCAGGTGAGGGGGCTGGCAGCTCCTGGGAGAGTGGACGGGTCTGTGGACACAGAGTGCTCAGGAGAAGCCAGCCTTGCAGGGCCTCAAGGCTTTGATGTTTGGCTGAGTACACTGGCTACTCATATATTTCTCACTTGAGATTTAAGAGATACATAAAATTAATATTCAGGTATCATGAGTTTAAATTCCTGCATGAGTTTAAATTCTTGCATATTCATGTTTTTATGAGATTCTTTCTGTAAGCTCATCATCAGTACAAACTTAGAATCAAACAAAATACTTGCCTTAGTCTAAACAAGGAATTGAGGTTCCTGCAGACTGTACCACGTTGTAAAGCAGGAAGAACACAGACTAGAATCAGATGTCCTAGGTTTCAAGTCAAATATAGCTCAACCACTTACTAACCCCATGGCCCTGGAAACATTGTCAATCTTTTTGAGAGGTAGGGATAATAATAGAACTTACCATATAAGGCTGTTGTAAATAATACATAGAAATTAGTCGGGTGTGGTGGCCCACGCCTATAATCCCAGCACCCAGGAGACTGAGGTAAGAGGATTGCTGCAAGTTAGAGGCCAGCCTGGGCTACAAAGTGAGTTCAAGCTGCCCTGAACTGCATAGTGAGATCCTGTCTTGAGAAGGAGAAGGAGGAGGAGGAGGAGGAGGAGGAGGAGGAGGAAGAGGAGGAGGAGAAGAAGAGGAAGAAGAGGAGGAGGAAGAAGAAGAAGAGGAGGAGGAAGAAGAAGGGGAAGAAAGAACAAAAGCAAGAAAGAAAAGCTATGGGCATAATCAAGGGTGTGCTAAACACAATTCACCCAGCACCACTGGTTTTGGGGTGCTCACGCTCAGTGGAAGTGGTGCTCAGACAGACACTCTGGTGCCCTGGGAGCTCTTTTAGTCAAGAGATGCAGTGAGCAGAAACCACCAGGCCCCATCAGGAAGCAGGCGATGGGCAGTAAGGAAAGCTGCTAAAAGAGGGATTCTTCTTCCTTCTTTTTGACTTTGTATTTTCTCTCTCCTGTAACATTCCTTTGCATATGGAAATCCAGTTATCCCAACACAATTTGTGGAAAAGACAATTTTTTTCCTCATCAAAGTGTCTTGGCACCTTCATTTTAAAAGCCAATTTGCTATGAATGTGAAAATTTATTTCTGAGTTCTCGATCCTGTTGCACCAATTCACGTCCTTTTATAGGACTCTTTTTGACCAGTGCCGGGCAGGACAAGTCACCAGCTCACAGGCCAGGGAGGTCCTGGTGTCATAGACCAGGTGAGGGTAAAACAACAGGATGATATGCAGCTGGTTCTACGGTGTCTGCTTGTCACATAGGGAGCAATGATGGTGGCTGCTCTATCACTGTTGTCTAGAAGAGACAACAGAAAGAACACAGGATGCAGGAGCTTGGGGCCTTTTGGTGGAAGGGGCGGTGCATGTGTGGGAAGGTGAGTGCCTCACAGGTGGGCATGCAGGTGGCAGGAGAGTGGTTTTGTTCTAAAGGCTGCACAGAGCACTGCTGCACTGAAGTGGGGCAGAGAATTCTGTAGAACAAAAAATACATCCACAGGCCTAGCCCATCAGGCCATTTGTATACCTAGTACTTGAAACCAGTAACCTGTCTCTGAGCTCTGTTTGGATTTGGCAGCAACAGAAAAGTGTCCATCCCCCAAGAACAGGGCCAATCCCTGCAGATTTGTTGGTGAGCCCTGTTTTCTAGCTGGTGCTAAGGCCGGTCTCAGCTTGGGTTCTGAGATGCCGCCCGTCACTCACTCCTCAGACTTCCAGCAGGAAATCCGGATTTCTTTTTGTTTCGGAGAAGTCTGCTGACGAACACATTCATGGGTCCCTTTCCACCGGTGCCACGGGAAATTCCACATCACAAGTGTTGCCACTTCTGACCTGAACACGAGAGCATCATTGCTGTGACTCAGAATGGCATTTGTCATTCTGGCAGCTATTTTTAGTGTTTTTAAAAAAATATTTGAAATGCATAACTGATCATGAGGAATAACTGTATTTGCTTAAATTTAAAACCTGAACTTTTACATGAAAAAAATATTTTTTTGAAAAAAAAAATTTTAAAATTTTTGATGGTGCAAAGTACACTTCTCTTTGCATATAGAACAGCATGTGATCACACATTTCACACACATAGGGAACCAAACTAATCACAGAAAAAAGCAATTACTCCACTTCCTCCACTGAGCAATAGTAATGGTAGTTAATACTCAGGTGCTTTGTTATGTGCTTTCCATATATTATTAGCTCATTTGCTGCTCACAGAAGCTTTATGGTATAGGAACAGTTTGTCCCATGTTAGAGAAGAACAGACTGAGACACAGAGAAGCTAAGTGATTTTCCCACAGTTGTGCAGCAGGTCTGGTGTCTCCTCGTAACAGACGCCCCCACCTCCCAATTCCACACTACATCAAGCCTCTCAGTTCCTGTGGTCTCGGGGGGGCTTCTCCCCATGATTTGCCTGACTGTCTAACACAGCTTTGCTCAAGAGAATTCAGCAGAGGTGATACTGCATGACTTCCCAAGCTTGGTCGAAAGAAGCCTTGCAGTTCCATCTGGGCCTTTTGAAACCTTTGTTCTAGAGGTGCCAGCTGCCATCTAAAAGGCCAGGTGTCTTGCGACCACCATCCAGCAGGGGAGGCCCGAGAAGGGCCCGTGGAGAGACAGAGAGGTTTAGATGTGTGGCCTCTGAGCCATCAATCAGCTCAGTTAGGTTAGACTGTAAGATGGCCTCAGGTCCAACTGCCATCTGACTGTCACCTCGTGAGAGATGCCACCAGAGAACCACCAGCTGAGCCCAATAAACCGTTGGTGCTACCAAAGAAAATAGAAATTGTTTAACCACTAGGGCTTCATGGCTACTAACCAAAGGATAGCACTGACTGAGTGTGAGTCAAGCCAGGCCAGCCAGTTCCTGAGCAGTTCCAGCTGTTAACTGCAGGGAGAGATAGACACAAACAGGACAAACCAACCCATGATCCCTCTCTCCAAGGAGTAGCCGTGGTAAGGGTGCCTTGTGAAGTGTGTTTCCCCACCTAATGGGCCTTTGTACTGAGCTACACCCCTAGCCTTTTTATCCTTTGTGTGTGTGTCTGTGTGTGTGTGTGTGTAGACAGGGTCTTGCTAAGTTTTCCAGGCTGGGCTTGAACTTAGAATCCTCCTATCTCAGCCTCCCACCATATCCGTCTTTCCTTCATAGGTGTTTGACAGTAATCTTTGGGATTTCACAATGCAAGGCCAGCGGGAAGAAGAAGGAGGTCTTCCTAATTGCATTTCTGTGGTGCACCACATACTTCTAGGGGCCTTCCCACAGCGCGTTTCATAAGCACCTACTATGTGTCACATGTCTTTTGCATACCACCGAACAGCAGCAAGACAGACCCTGGCTGGTTGCACGGAGCACACATGGGAGAGGGATAGATGAGCTAAAATATAGAACAACTACAAATTGAAACAAAGGCTTGAAGGACGTGGCTGTACCCCATGGCCACATGTTCCTGCTTTAGGTGACCAGTGGCAGGGTGCAGCAGTCTCTGGGGTGGTACTTGGGCTGCACATCAAGAGTAGAGGATTCACCCGGACACTTGCCAGTCTTAACAAGACACAGACACAAAGAAAGGAGGCATTAACTTCAGGTTTCCCGACTAGGTGCCCACTCACAGCCAGTGAAGTCAAAACACTGACAATAAGAGTGCTTGCTGGGCTCCTGTGGTTTCCACAGAAGCAGAGACAGAGGTGGTGAGGCACAGGCAGCTACTGTGGGTCCTGGAGGAAGCTGGCTGCGCTCGGTGCCAGCGAGGGCCCTAGAGGTGAAGTAAGATTCATTTCTCAACCATTTCGCATAGAGTTGTGGCTTTGACCATTGGGGATGGCAGTCATTGCTCGTTTTATAGGACTGGGGTTAAACCCAGAGTAGACAGACCAGCGCCCCCTTGCCAGCTCGGCCAAGTGCTATCATAATTCCCAGAAGAGGGTGGATGTGGCCAGGTCCTAAGGCTGAGACACACAAGGACCCTGCTCTTCTAGGGACCAAAAACAAAAGGCAGAAGGAGATAAATTAAGTATTTGGGACCAAGAGCAGAGCCAGGAAATGCCAGTAGAGTGCAGGCAGATTGGACATAGGAGACCTGTCGCAGAGGGTGACCAGCCACAGAGAGTGACCAGCATTAAGGAATCTGTCAGAGGCTTGGCTCTTGTCACCTTTCCAGTTCTTTCTGCCACAACCCTCTTCCTTTACCTGCGGATATTTCTCACATGTGTCTCACCTTACACAGCGTCCTCAAAAAACACTCATTCCACCCATGTGTTTTTCTTCTGTTTCCCCAAACCGTCTCCTGTTTGAGTCCCACCTGTGACACAGAAGGCAAATCGGCTTAGTCAGCCTCTCACCGTTCGCAAGTGCTCTTCGGAGCAGAGCTGCTGGGTGCGGGGCTGCGAGCAAGCTTGGGACAGAACAAGTTCCACAAAGTCAGACAGTGAGGAAGGTCTGTCCCACCCACACGCCCGTCCTCCTCCTGGGCCTTTCAAGCCCTGTTGGCATCTCTGGGCCCAGGGAGGGCTGTCACCCCTGCTCTGCATGGGAGTTGCGGTAACTCTTGGAGCTGGGGTCATTTTGATAGAGAACATTCAGGCTGCTCCTTACCTTCTGTTGTCAGAAACACAACCACCATCAGTATACTTGGAATATTGACTGTGAAAATGTATTTTGTAGGTATGGAATAAGTATATACATGTTGCACAATACCAATGTATCTTTTTTTTTTTCAAATAAAATGATTTTTATTGGTACATTTTAGGTATACATAATGATCACTTTCATCAGAGGGAATTTGTACCAGTACATAATATAACTTGATTTTTTTTCCCCATTCCCCTACCCTCCCTTCAACCACTCTTTCCTTCCTTAGTGACAAAAGCTTTGTTTCTATTTTTCCTTGTTTTCTCATTTTCTGTTACTTTTCCCTTCCTTTCTCCCTCCCTCGCTCCCTTGTTCCCCTTTCCATTTGAACATTTTCTTCCTACTTCACAATATCTATTATATGTTTAGGTCCTTATTTAAACTTTCAGCTTCTCACACCACAGAAACCATGTGGTATTTGAACATGTGTGTCCAATTTCTTTCACTTAAGAGTATGGTCTCAAGATGCATCAACTGACCTAGAAATATCTCAAGCTTATCCTTCTTTATGGCAGAGTAGTACTCCACTATATAAAAAACTCACTCTTCTTTATCCATTCACCAGTTAATGGGCATTTGGGCTCTTCCAAGATTTGGCTATTACAAACTGTGCTGTTATAAATCTGGGTGTGCACGTACCACTGTGGTATGATATTTTTAATTCTTTGGGGAAAGATACCAAGAAGGGGAATAACTGGGTCAAATGAGAGCTCTAATCCTTATTTTTTGAGGAATCTTAAACACTGATTTCCACAGTAGTTGTACCAGTCTGCATTGCCACCAACAGGGAAGAGGGGTTCCTCACAGCCCTGCCAGCATTTGTTATTGGTTGATTTCTTGATTGGTTGATTTCTTTATGGGGTGTGGTGGAATCAATGCCGGTGTATCTTAAAAATTGCTGAAAAAAATGTGAATTAGTACTTGTGTTAATTAGCTGATTTAGCCATTCTACAGAACATACATATTTCAGAAAATCATGTTGTATATAAATATCCACAGTTTTCATTTGTCAAACAAGCAAAAGAGATCAATTTAAAAAATGTTCAAAGATAGTCATAGAATGCATTCCTGAAAGGAGAACTGCTGAATCAAAGGAACTGTAGTATCTGATTATGTTAGCTGGTGCCAAAATGCCACTCTCAGAGCTGCACCTAGTTATGTTCCCACTGGTGACACAAAATGTCCCTGTTTCTACATCTCCCCAGCACTTTTCCCTTCACCTTCCCTAGTCTGGGAAGTAAATGGCATCCCCTTATATTCCTAATTTTTATTCCTCATTGTTTAAATGGTAGGGCATTTTCTCATGTTTAAACCTTTCAAAAGCATTTCATTTTCAGGAGTTATTTGATCACTTTGAAATTCCCTTGATGACTACATGATTTTTGCTTGGTGAAATAAGCGAGTCATTTCTTTACAAGAAAATCTGGGCTTACATGGTACCTGCTGACTTGGTCCATCTTTTCATCTGTGATGTTGACCCAGAATTGGACATTTCTGAGTAACAGCTTGGCTTTGTGGGCAAGTGAGCAATAACTTAGTTGCCAGAGCTGCTCTTCATGCCAGCTGCTGTCCACATGTTCAAGGGACGCTCACGCAATGCCGAGACGTATAAAAGGAGGGCCCGGGCCAGGTAGGGGGTTCAGGATCATAAGTTGCTCTCAAGCCCTTTATCAGTGTCAAAATTGTCTTCGTTTACCAGCTCTCTTTAGAGAACCATGGCTTGAAGAAACATTATCTTTTTGCCCTTCTGAACCGCAAGATGACAAGATGCACTGTCAAGGTCAAGGCCTTGTTTGTCAGTGTCTGGCCTCATCATACTTGGGCCGAGTCTGGAATCACTGGCATTTTGCCTCAGAATAGTTCAGCCCTAAGAACGTTTGCCAGGCTGACTCCATCTGATTTATAGACATATTGTACACGGCTTTCTTGCCTGACCTACACAAAGCCTACTTGAAAAATGAGCGATGAGTAATTTCCATGTGCGTGACGCTTGATTCCTGGACGCTATTATTGCTGATATCAGAATGTGGGATTTTATGACTTCTTGAGCATCCTTTGACCTAGCCTCCGGCAATTTCTTTCAGAATAAAGCCGTTTGAAACTGGATAACAAGAAAATTAAACTTTCAGGGCATCTGTCCTCTGGCAGTGATGGCGAACCTTTTAGAGATGAGCGCTGAAAGGGCAACTAAAAAGCCACTTATTTATCACAAAGTGCCAACACTACAATAAAACCTGAATGCCAAGGTTTTAGTTTAGAAAAAAACAAGACATACATTAACATCTTTTGTTTTAAAAGAAAAGCAAATAACACTTGTACCATAGGTTCAGCACCACTGCCCTGTGAAAACATCCAAGGACTTTCAAATTGGGCCAAGTGCTGTAGCACATGAGGCCAATGGGAGGAATACAATAAAATAAGATTTGTTTTCAATCATTTTATTATCTACAGTTAGTCATTCAGTACTGTAACTGCCTGGAGGTTTACATTTTTATGCTGGTTCTGTAATTCCTTAACATCTGTACTATGTAGACACCAGGCTAAATTAATTTCCCTGAAAATTTGACTTTTTAGAGAAGTTTGCTATCCAGAATCACCATATATAGCTGTACCTTGAGCTCCAGAAAGAATCCTTAGTCATCTGGTTCATCTTAAAATGTAGAAACTGAGGCCCAGAAAATAACATGGCTGGCTGAGCCATGCTTCAGGACTGACAGGTTTTTCTTGGTGGATTTTTACCAGCTTCCTTCTCCAGCAGATCCTAAAACATGTCTTTTCCAGTGCTCGCTCAGTCCTCTTTTAATGGGCTTACTTCTTATCCTGATTTTTAATCTGAGATGGAAAATGAGATTTAAAAAAGATAAAACACTTTTCCCTTTCACTTGGTCACAGGACCAGAAGCAGCAGAGCTCTAGATGGGCGATATCTTCTAGAACCTTCTTCTATACCCACCTGTGGTGTGGTGTGATGCTGAGGTAAGGACCTCCCTCAGGCCTTCAGGTCCTGCCCCACTGCATCCTCCAACATGCCCTGCCATTATTCTCACACCCTCCCCAGGGGCAGGCAGCTGTGAGGTCGGCTTGTTTATTTTATGAGGAAACACACAGAAAAAAATGCTTCAGAGGCCTTGGACTAAATCCTAAAGAGAGGAGGGGGAGGAAAAAGAGAGAATACAGCACAAAGCCCACTCCTTGGACACATCTGGTCCTTGTTTTATCCAGATTTTTGTGTGTTCATTGACCCCCCCAGGCCAGGCACAGAAACTCAGGCAGGCTCTCAGGCCAGGATTTATTGTACACTCTCCAAGAGGCGGTTCTTGCCAACTGAGAACTGAAGGGTGCACTGACATTGAGCCTCTACAAAAGATAGGCTCAGGACACTTTCTGTGTGGACATGAGTGTGGCATCTCTTCCCCTGCCATCTTGCTGAATTTCCAGAACAGGGGTTAGTGCCAGCCCACCCATACGTGGGGCAGGGAAGGGGGACTAGATAGCTTGTCAGTCCCCCCACACACACACACACACAACTGCTGGGTCAGCTGAAGAGAGGAGGGTAGGCCAGAGGAGAGAGGAAGTTAGGGCACAGCCACGGAGCCATGAGCTTGTTCTCCTGCTGTGGGACACGCAGCTGATTGGGCACTGCTCCTTCCCTGGCGGAAGAGAGTGAGGTACAGAGTTGCAAAGTACTGCTTCACCCTCAGGCTGGTGACAGGCCCGCACCATACTGCCTCTGTCTGCAAAGTCCAGCCATCACCTCCTCCTGAAACATTACAGAAGAAAAAGAGCAACCACCTTAACTTTTTTTATAATAATATATGCCCTGTAGAACACTTAGCCGCCAATCGAAAGAAAGAAAATAAAAATCACTTCCAATTCTACCACGCACCAGCTCTGAGTTCCCAGGTTTGAGAAAGAGCCATGTGCCTTGGGGAAGCTACCAAACCTTTCTACTCTGCTTCCAGGCCTGGAAAGTGGGTTCTCAGAAGCCCCACCCGATGGGGTCGTTGCGAGCTCTGCACAGTGATGCTGATACGAAGCTCCAGAGCGCAAAGGAATGGAGGCGAGCTCGGTCAATATTAGCTGCTTTTGTTGATTTAGCCATCGCCTTGTTCTCAACTTCAATCATTTTTTCAGAAACAACCTTTTCCAGTTGCAGAGTAAACTCAGCTAGGAGACAGTGCTAAGATCCCTCGCACATGTTTGATCGGTGACTATTTGTTAAAACAGGATCCCAGATACTTGATGTTTATTTTGAGATTTATGCTTTTTATAGCTAATAACAGCCTTTCGTAGATGCTCATACAAAATCCTCCAACTTGCTAAAACTCAATTATACTTCTTGTTTAAGACAATTCACTTAGGGCCAGGGATTTAGCTCAGTGGCTTAAGCACCTGCCTGGCAAGTGCAAGGCTGTGAATTCGATCCCCGGTACAAAAAAAAAAAGAAAGAAAGAAAAAAAAAAAAAGGACAAGTGCAATTCTGAGCCTAACCTGGGCAATTTAGCAAGAATGTCTCAAAAAAATAAAAATAAAAAGACAATTCACTTGATTAAACCAAACATCTCCCTCGACAATGTTTTGTGTCCAGTACAGTGTTGTTAGCTGAGAGCACCACGCGGCTCCACCCTGCCCAGACCTCAGTCAGCTTGGATTCAGGCCTGTTAATGAGCAACTCCCTGGGTCCCCTCTCTCCACCCGGTAGTCACCATTAACCCTCTGAGGGTGGCAAGCTTAGATCCATCATTCAATCGTGTAGCAACAGTCTTCCATGTCTAGCTTATTTATTAGCATTATGTCCTTGAGGTTCATCTGTGTTGCCTATTACAGAATTCCCATGGTTTTATGGCTGAATGATATTCTGTAGTGTAAATGCATCACATTTTCCTCATCCATTTATCCATTGATGGATGTGTGTTGCTTCCACACTGTGGCTTTTGTAAATAATGCTTCATGTTCGGTGAACATGTGAATGCTGAGATCTCTGAGATCCTGATTTCGGTTCTTCTGGATAAATACCCAAGAGTGAGGTTGCTGGATCATGTGATAGTTGATTTTTTGTTTACATAGGAATAAACCAAATTTATCGAACCTCTACTATGAGTATATGAAGTGTGATCAAAATATACAGTGAACATACAAATTGTCAAAAATATATTGCCGCAAATATTTTTTACACATTGCCATTAATGCCCCCTCAGATGCTCCCCCTGGCTTTGAGCATCACTCTTGCCCGCTTCCTGAAGCAGTTCTAAAAGTCTTTCAGCCATGTCTTTATGAGATATGATCAAAAATACAGTGAGTGCTGCAGCTGAGCACCGTCCTGTGGAAAGGCTGTAAAGACACAATTCATCCTTGTCCGCCTTCCCCACTGCATCTACCCCAAAATCAAAATGCCCATGAAAGGTCAACATTTTGAATCAGTTGAGGACACCAAAGCAGCGACTAAAGATGCTCATGGAGGAGGACTTCCAGAACTGCTTCAGGGAGTGGGAGCACCTGGCCACAGAAAGGCGCTGCTGAAGATGCCCTCCCTGGGGGCAGAGGTCACGGCAGGCGCCCTCCTCCAAGACCCGCAGCGCCTGCAGCTGGGCCTGGGCACGAGTCTGGCAGGCGGCACAGAGGATCCTCCACAGAACTGGCACAGACTGGACATTTTATAGGAATTTACACAGATGTTGGTTCTCGGAAGCCGCACACCAGTGGTCTGCAAAAAGTGTGTCAGACTCTATGAATACAAAAAAAGGAGGAGAAGGAAAAGTGGTAAGAATGATGGAATAATGGTTGGAAGTGCATATTTTGAAGGGGATTATTGGCAATATATCCTTTACTACAGTAAGTTTTTTAAATTTTTAAAATGTTCACTGCATTTTCCCATCATATCTCATGTAATAGTGAACAGAATGAGTAATCTCTGCCCTCATGGAATTTTTGCCTTTTAATCACCAAATAAATACTTACACACTACGGGGTATAAGTGCTAAGAGAAGGCAACCACTGGTGCTGTAAGAATACGTCAGAGGGCTGTCAGTTAGATGGTAGCATCTGAATGGGCTTTGGAGTTAGAAGCCTAGTTGAGACCTGGTGCCACTCTTTGGCTGCCTGTGGTCCTGCCCAGTGAGTGATCAGTGCCAGGCAGGAGCACCAAGGGCTGTGGCAGAGAACAGACCCTAACAGGAGGAAGCAGAGGAAGGTCCCATTCTACTAGGGAAGGGAAGGGGGAGGGCATTCCAGGCAGAAAGGAAAGTCTGGGTGAGCCAGGGTATAGAGACAGGAAAGCACGACTGCTCCTGGATATAGCAGAGAGCCCAGAGTGCTTTGCGGGGTGCAGAGGGTGGGGCCTAGTAGGAGAGTAGGAGAAAAGCTGTGATGAAGCAGAGACTAATCATGAATAATTTGTTCTATAAACACTATTGTCAAAGTCATCAGGAACAGTCATAGTTTTAGAGATTAGCTCAGGGTGCTAGGGAGGAAAGAGTGATTTGAGGACTGGATTGGAGAGGAAAGAACCTGGAGACAGGGATAGCAGTTGGGAGCACCACTGGCCCTCTCAGTGTCTGCCTGTAAGGGACACTCACCAGGTACTTGGGGGATACAGGGACACACAGGCCTAGGAGACCTCAAATCAGCACAGAAATGCTGAGGTCAAGGGGGCAGTGACCGGATGCAGACAGAGTTGCTAAAGTTGGGGGGGAGGGGTTTGCACAGGCCATATCTCAGAAAGATGAAAGGTTCTAGCAGGGCCTCAGGCTGTGTCCTGGCAAAGGTCCTGCTGCCCCAAGGGCACAGGAAGGACGCAGGCAGGGAGAGCTGGGCCTGGGTTCTGGCTGTCCTCCATTGAATTGTATCCTTTCATTGACAGTCATCTCGCTTAAAACTCAGGTAATTAGAAATTTGGCTCTGGGGGGAAATTTAGGCGTTTTTTTCCCCTTCTTGTTCTATTAAAAATAGACTGCCAAGCTTGCTTCCTCCAGGGCCCCCACCCTGCATTTACCTGAGCCAGGGAACAGCTGCATAACCCCAGATGCCATTTCCTGGTGGGTCTTTCTTTAGCTGGAGTGGGGGCCAGGGCTGTGACGGGAAGCCTCTTCCTTCCTGGCCCTCCCATTGTTCCTAGAACCTGGGGCCAGGAGTGCCAAGCTGGAATCTTCCACAGGGCAGTTCTCTGTCCCATAGCTTTGGGGTCTTTTAGCAGTGATAGAAACTATAATGTTAGACAGTTGGATTGACATCTCATATTTGCTCCAGATTCATAAGAGATCCTCTGGAAAGTCTTGAATTAAAATTTCTATGATTGAATGAATAAATCTTAAAAATTCATTGAACACCATGGGCATGGCTTATAATTGTACAGATTTCTGCAATCTCCATGCATGTGTGTGTACTACATCCCGACCTGTCCATTCCCAGGCTGTGTTTTATTTGGCCTGCCTAGAACCGATTCCCCTATACCCAAAGCAGTCTTCTTTCTGATCTGTCACCATGGGAACCTCTTTTATCACCTTGGTCAGAAGGCAGGATGCTTATGAAACAACACAGCCTTCAAAGTCCCAGCAGACAAGTCAAACTTTACATCAGCTTATTAAAATGTGTTGTGTTTTGTTCTGTGACCTGGTCTCATTAAATCACTAAGTTGGCCAGGCTGAGATTAAACTTGAGATCCTCCTACCTCAGCCTCCTGAATGCTGGGATTACAAGTATATGCCACCATGCCTGGCTTTAGTATGCCTCTTACAATGAACACAAAGAGCTCCTGCTCTATCTTCATTCATCTCAGGATACAATAGTCCCATAGTTGACTTGACAGTCACATTTCTGCTGCCTAGTCCATCAACAGTTTGCAGAGATTTGTGTCTTTAAACAAATTGAGCAACCACTGGGTTCTGTCCTTTCTTCTTATTTATTTATTGTTACTTTTAAGTCAGTTTGTCAACATATAACTTACATGCACCCATTTCAATTGTCCAGTTTGGTGAGTGTAGCAAATTTGTATACACACACAACTACTACCACCATCATAGTTCTGTTTAGCTCTAAAATGCCCCTTCCCAAAATTCTCATGTGTTTGGAAGGCAACTGGATCATGGGAGCTCTACACTCACCAAGGGATTCACCCGCTGGCGAGTGGCCGAGTATGCTGTTAAGAGGGGGGCTTGGTTTGAGGTGGATCACTGGAGGTGTGACCTGGAAGAGTATCGCTCCTTTTCCACTCCTCCCTTCCTGGCTGCCATACTGTGAGCAGCTTTCCTGCATGCAAGCCCTTTTGCTTTTGAGCCTGCTGATCCTGCACTGAAACTTCTGACCCTGTGAGCTAAAATAAACGTCTCTTCCTCCAAGTTACTGGTGTTGGCTTCTCTGTCCCAGTAACAAGGAAAGTTACTAAGATGAGGGTGTAGAAACTCCATCACCCCAAGAAGGTCCCCTTTGTTCAAGCCACCTAGCAGCCAGCAACAACCCGCCCTCGCTACCGGCAACACTGACCTGCTTTCCGTGGCCTGCCTTAGCTTTGCGTGTTCCAGGCATTGATGGAAATGGAATCGCTGGGTATGGCTCTTTGGTGACAGCTCCTTCACCTCACCTCACAGTGTGCCAACATGTCACTTGCAGGCTTGGCTCCAGCCTGGGGTTCTTAGGGATAAAGCTAGCAGCATGAGGTTTATAAATGTTTCTTGGCAAGAGTTCTAAGGACATCCTGGGCATTTGATAAGGATTAGTCATTTTCAGGCTTTTGATTTGAAATATCTTATTAAATTCTCAGAAGTTGGTCAGTATATTTCCAATTTCCAGACAGATATATTCCAAAAGATTGTGTAAAGCCAATTCTGGGCATTTTGAAGATGTTTTTCCATAGAAAACTTTCATTCAGGAGTTGCTCTTGGGGAGCACTGTCCTGGGACTACAGCCCCAAAGAAAGAAGAGCACCCCCAGCCAGCCGGGCAGCAGTGAAAATTGAGGTGACTCGGGGAGCTGTAAACACACGAGTGCAGGGTGGCTTCACTGAGGACAGTCAGGTCTCAGGCTGAGTTATTCCATCAGCAGTGGGTGCCAGGTAGGTACATTTGGGGACAGGGCTGCCTGTAAGAACTGAGGAGTCTAAAGATTTCAGTTCCTCATTTGAAAAGCCCCCCTGTGCACACCAAGCAGAAAGCCACATACAGTCTGATGGGTTTTTACCTTTTCCACACCTTCATGGCCTGGTGTGACTGACTGCCAACGCTGTGGGAACCCACTCACCCTCTGTCACCAAAGCTTTGGGGAAGTTCTTTATTGTCATCCTCTTTGGTCCAAATGTATGGCCGAGTCACCTCAGCCAGCGTGGGTATGCACAGAACTTCCCTGAGCTAGGAAATATCTGTGATTGGAGTCAGATTTATTTTAGGAGCAACCCCGACTCTTTAGACCAACTGATAGAACTATGTCACAAGCAGGCAAAGGAAGGCCACCAGGGTTGTGAGTCCACCGCCCTATTTATAAAATCAGTGGATTTTTGTTTATTTAGTACCTTTCATTATCTGTTTTCTAAGTACAGTGGTACCTCAGTTCATGAACTTTATTTGTGTCACAATTCTGGAAACAATGAGCACATCTGTCTCTGCTTCTTTTGGCACTTGATACTATGAGACACTCAGAAATACTAAAACATGGAGGAAATGGCTCACCAGTTGCGCTTCTTGGTAGCAAAACAAAGAAGCTGATTCTAGCTAATCTGAGCAGACTTCTTAGGTATACGTCATTTCTAGAATTACTGGGAAGCATGGAAATGTAGGCTGTAGACTGAGCAAAGGATTAGGAAGCCACCACCATCAGACTGTCAATTCAGCCACCATCACAACCATGGTTCAGTTCTATTTTTAGGGTTCAACCTTCATTCTGGTAGGAAGAGATGAGTGTATAGTTCTGGGTCACCTGCCCTTGGCCCCACCAGCTAAGGGTTGGGGCAAAGGACTATCTGCCACACTTTCAGCCTCTACAGCCCACAGAGGTCTCCTCCTCTCTTAAGATGTTGAGCAAAAAACAACTCATGGCCATTGTGCTCCCTAATCACATTGTCTTTAATCCATTTCCAGACCTTCATATACCTGATCCTGGTCACAGGGAGACCACGTGAGAAAGTGGTAGCATCAGAGAAAGGGATGCACCATCCCTGCAGGAAAAGCAACCCCCCTGCAGGTCCTCCTGTGGGTGGGGCCCATGGAACAGTGAGTGGCAGTGCTGAGGTTCTGCCACTGAGACCTGTGGCATGAGGTTGCCTTGTACAAAAGTCAGGGTCAGGTGACAGTGTGGCACAAACTGTGGCCTTGCAGGGACAGAGCTCAGAGTAAAATACTGACTCTCAATCTTTACATACTCCTATGTGGCCCTATTCATTTCTTTCTTTCTTTTTTTTTTTTTTTTTTTTGGTACTGGGGATCAAACTCACAACCTCACGCTTGCCAGGCAGGCGCTTCTTACACCACTGAGCTAAATCCCCAGCCCCTGTGTGCCTTATTCAGTAAACCTTTAGTTTTCCTCTGATCTAAACTGGCTACCAAAAGAGATGAGAATATGCGTCCAGGTGTGGTGGTGCACCCTTATAATCCCAGCACTTGGGAGGCTGAGACAGAGGACCACTGGGAGTTCGAGGCCAGCCTGGGCTACATAGTGAAACTCTGTCTCAAAAAGACCAAAAACAAAACAAAACAAAACAAAACAAAAAGAATAAGAATAAATTATGCCCCTCTTTCCAAGCACTTCCTTTTTTCCTTGTCTCCAAGAAGTTGGGGGTACTGCACCAAGGCAGACTAAAGAAGTGAAAAGCAGGAACTGGACATCTCAAAAGTGCCCAGTGGCATCTGTACATACAGGCTGGTCTCCCTGGGGAAGATGGGGAAAAAGGACCAGGAGAGGCACACGGAGGCTTTGGCACTTCTGAATTTTTATTGCAAAAAATTTATCTATTATATCTGTTCTTCAAAGGCATGAAAACATTGGTCTGTGGATGCCTTTATTGTTCTCCTTAGACATGTCCTCATCTGCCCTCGATGCCCCACTCCCTCCATCCCATAGCCAACCAGTATCCTAAGCTAATAATGAGGTTTTTGGATTTATGTGTGCTGTAGTCTGTAACCCCATAGATTGCTAAATATTATTTTGTATGTTAATATTTTACATAAACATTATCATGTGGTACTTGTCCTTTTGAAATTTGCTTTTTTACTCAACAGTTTTTTGGGGGGGGCGGTGTGTGTGTGTGTTTGCTTGCATGTTAGGGCCGGGGATTTAGCTCAGCAGCACAAGCACCTGCCTGGCAAGCATGAGGTTATAAGTTCGATCCCCGGTACAAAAAAAAAAAAAATTTGCATGTTGATAAATGAAGATCCAGTTCATTCTTCCCCCATATAGTACTTTGTTATCTGAATTTTTGCCCTTTTTTAGGGAGGGAATAGGATGTTCTTTTTTTAATTTTTTGGTGCCAAGCACCAGACCCTGGGACTCATACTTGCTGGACAAGATTTCCACCACTGACCTAAATCCCCAGGACCTGTTAATCTGAATTTTAAAGTAGGCTTGATGTTGAAAAGCATCTGAAATAAACAAGGCACAATGTCAAACTTTGTTATCATTTCCAGGTTGGGTCCATCTGCATCACTGTGCTATTCCCTAGATTTCGATAGATTTGAAAGTTTTAGAATGGAGAGGAAAGAGGAAACACCAGTGGAGAACAGCTCAGGAAAGGTAGCCTCTCGGTCTAGGCTTCTGCAGCTAATCAGCCTGAGACAAAAATAAACTTTGGGGGACCAGTTTCATCTCATTTGCGACTCATGGGAATCTGCCTCCTTGGGGAAAGGCCAGAAAGTCTTGACCTTGGGCTGAATGAAAAGTGTTTATTTAGCTGCTTGGTTTGGAGCATATTGGTAGATAGCCAAAATGGGCTGAATGGAATTTGTTGTAGGCCTGGCTATTTTAAAAGAGAAATTGGCAAGGAACCATTTCACAGAGCTGCTATGGGACATCATTTTTAAAATATTTATAACATGTAAGCTATAAATAATCCAAATGATAAATACTCGTCACAGCTTTGACCAGGCCAACCTTTGACTCCCTCAACACTCTACAGTCTCAGGTTAAGAGAGGTCAATTCCTCCTCTCCTGTGCCTGCTGGACACCCTGAAGGACCTCAAGTGGCTCTCAGGTCTCTTCAGGGAGGCCTGGCAGGAGTAAGAGCCTCCACAGAGCCGTGGTCACTGATGGAAGGGCTGCCCTAGGCGAATCAGAGACTTGCCAGCTCTAGGAAGTGCCAGTATGCAGCGTTTGATCAGAATGACCAGGAGCCCCATTTCATTCCCTGATCTTTTCCACAAGCAGTCTCCACAGATTCCCCAATATTAACCAGGGAGCCCCATTTAAATGATTTTCAGGTCATGGGGCCTCTATTGCTTCTTATTTCAAAATGGAGCTTTTTCCTTGGTACCACTGGAGCCCACGTTGTTTCCTGAACTCCTCCATAACCACATACCCTAAAGCTGTCAGGCACGCTGACATGCCCGTCTCTCCACCCAGGGTATGACTTCTGCCAGGTGCTGCAGTGGTTTGCAGAGCGGGTCGACAGGATCATCCTGCTCTTTGATGCTCATAAACTGGACATCTCAGATGAGTTCTCAGAAGCCATCAAGGCTTTCCGGGGCCAGGATGATAAGATCCGCGTGGTGCTGAACAAGGCTGACCAAGTGGACACACAGCAGCTGATGCGAGTCTATGGGGCCCTCATGTGGTCCTTGGGCAAGGTCATCGACACACCCGAGGTGCTTCGAGTCTACATCGGCTCCTTCTGGGCACAGCCTCTGCAGAACACAGATAACCGCCGGCTCTTTGAAGCTGAGGCCCAGGACCTCTTCAGAGACATCCAGAGCCTTCCCCAGAAGGCTGCAGTGCGCAAGCTCAATGACCTCATCAAGCGAGCCAGGCTGGCCAAGGTAAGCCGGTGACGCCCAGGTCAATATCTAGGCTAGGGTGCTCCATCCCAGAGGCCTAGGGATAAGACATGTAACAGAGGAAAATCGAGAAGCCCTCCATACATCCCAGTTCCTGCTCTGTGATCTTGGGCCAAGGGTTTGGCCTCTCTAAGCTTGTTTTCTAATCTTTAAACTGGAGCAGACAAGGACGCTTCATATGGTGCTTCTAAGGATTCATCATGACTGTTTGCCACTGTGGCAAATTGCTTGACATAGGCCCTGGCATACAAGATAGGACCTATCAGGGTACTTGCTGCTTGCAAGCTGTTCTTAGGACAGTGGTAGTGAAACCAGCTGAACCTGAGGGAGGTGGCCTAGGTGGAACTAACAGGGTGCTGAGAGGCCACCCCGAGGAACCAAATACCTAAGGTTAAAGCTCATGTCACCTCCTGAACACAGAGGAGCCCTGGGAGGAAGGTTGGCCCAGCCTAACTCAGGGTGTGTGCTGGCCTAAGGACACGCCTGCCTCCTTTCTGTGCTGTAGCTGCTCATCTAGGTGTTTTAGCCCTAGCCCAACCTCTCAGCAGCCCCTGACACATATGCCCTGTGGGGTGAGCAGCAATCTGCTGACCCCTCAGGCAGCAGAGTCAGTCCTGTCTCTGAAGAGAGAAAAGCATGTCACCTCTCCAAGAAGTATAAGAAAAAAGGACTCTTTAAAAAATCTGTATGCATTACATGAAATTATTGTCCTCTAATACTGGAAGCATTTCTAAAGTCACAGACCTGGCTGGTCCTCAGAAACCTGTCCCCGTGTGTCCTTACAAGTATACACATAAGCTCCCCTGTGTCAAAAGAGACACATCCTGGATAACTCTGATGAACAGCAAAGTTTGGGATCCACGGGTCTATGCTGACCCCTATTTCACAAAGCAAGGTAGGCTTAGGGCTTTCTGCAGAGTCACCTAATCCATTCATGACAAACCTAGGGTTTGAACATCAAGCTGCCTGGCAGGCAGCCCGGCCTTCTGCTCTGGGCCCATCCTTCTGCTCATGCCAGCCCACAGGCTGCATCTGCAGAGCCGCTGAGGTTTGGTTGGGAAGTGAGGTCAGCCCAGCTTTGGCTAGTCTTGGGGTGTCAGAGAACCCATGTCCCCTACTGCATTACTCCTAATTTTTGTCTGGCCTCAGTACAGCGATCAGCCCTCTTGAGGCCACCTCATTTAGCCAACAGAAATGAGCTGACA
Source organism: Dolichotis patagonum (assembly GCA_004027295.1). Classification (NCBI taxonomy): domain Eukaryota; kingdom Metazoa; phylum Chordata; class Mammalia; order Rodentia; family Caviidae; genus Dolichotis; species Dolichotis patagonum. Next base: position 15,404 of record PVJX010009392.1, on the reverse strand, counting down.
GGACTCAGCACCCGAGGCAGGACCGAGGAGCTCAGCCTCAAGGAAGAGGGAAGAGGGGGGTAGGGACAATTTCTGTGGGTGCTCTGTTCTGCAGGAGCAATGAGGTACCCACTGGGGCTGGCAGGCAGGACTTTCCCAAGGATGACACTGGGGAGGGCCACCGCCTCCTAACCTCTCCTTCTTGCTCCTTAACAGCCAACTTCATACCCCCAGTAGCATTTCTTCTGTGTCAAAAGAGATGCATCCCCAGCTGTTTCTGTTCCATCCTGTTTCCTGTCTGCTCACCTCCTGAGCAGTGCAGGCATATGCATTCCTCCCATGTTGCTCAGCGAAGCTGAGGTCACAGTTCTTGTGTGAGTCACCGTTCTTTATCCTTTCTTCCTGATGCAAGCTGCTTCCTCTCTCCAGAATGGCAAGCCACTTTTTTCCAGTCCTGCAAGGCAGTTATGCTAAGTGGTTTGTAAATCCACTTGCCTGTTGCTCTCCCACGTTATCTCTTCTCGAGCTTCCCTGGGTCTAATTTTAGCTTGGTGGCAAGAAGTCTCTTTTTGCCCCTTCAGTGGCCTCCTCAGCATGCCTTATCTCTCTCCTCCAGCTGAACTTCAGAGCATGAAACAGCCCATGTTGCTTTAGAATCAAAGCTGGTAACTCATGCCATAGCTTTTGCAAATTTTAAGATATTTTTCCCCCACTACTTTTAATTACCCATTTGCCAGTTATTACTCAGGGTCTAGAGTCTCAAGAAGTAGCTGTATTAGGTCATATAACTGAGTAAGGAACAAAGATCAGGCTAGAAGTACCAAGCACCATAGCCCCTGGGGCTTCCCTGCCACCCTGAGCATCTGCCCTTCAAACAGGCCAGTGTGGCTGAGGTTTCAAGAGGCACAGAATGTGGCTCTGTGTTCCACCACTGTGAATAATGAAAACCCTTGTGCAGATCTGGGGAGGCGGGGAGGCTCAAACTTGCTGAGCTTACTTATAGGAAAAAAGCTTGCATTTCTTTTCTTCCTAAGAATAGTATCTGGCTTGTTCCTTTTCACAAAGGAAAAATGTTTGAGGCGCGGGTACTTCCAGCCTGAGCTTCTCAGTGCCGGTTGCTGTGGGGGCAGTGCCATGCCGAGGAACAGAGCAGGAAGCAGGCCCAGCGGCATGAAAAGCAGAGCTGAGCGCGGTAGATTTGGTCACTAATGAGTGGCGCTCATGTTAGACCATCAGCAGGTTTTATTTTGGCAGTGGTGGGGACCAAACCCAGCGCCTCGTAAGTGCTGTGTACCAGTTTCCCAGTGAGCTGTCCCCCAGCCCTCTACCTGCAGTTTTCCATTCTACTTGTGAACCTTGTTTTTGCTTAAAAAGACAAACAGTCATTCGAGCTTTTCCCTTTAGAGTGTTCTATTTTCTAAAAATTCTTTTGTGTTTTGGCTTTTGTTTTTGAGACAGTCTCACTGTGTAGCCCACGCTGGCTGCAAACTCAAAAGCCTCCTGCTCAGCCTCCCGATCACTGGGATTACAGGCTTTTATTTTGGTGTATTAATCTTTCTCCTTTTGATCTAGTTTTCCTTTTGAAGCCGGCAGTCCTCCAAGAGCCACACAGTTTGCATTATGTGTATTATTTTGTTTGATCCTGTCAGTAGGTACACAGAGGCCTGGATCCTTATCCTCATTTTACACACACAGGCCTGACACTTGGAAAGGTGGGGTAACATCCCTGAGACTCACAGCGAAAATCATGAAACTCCTATGTACATTACATTCCAGGTCCAGGCAGTCAGACTGCTAGATCCGGAAAGTACTCACTTGCAATGTGGTGTAGACCCCCCTTTCTTTACATCCTTGCTTCTGCGTTAATCTGCCAGTCTGTTTGTTCTAGAAAATTCCCTACCCACAGAAACCCTGCAAAGCTGAAAGGCTTGTTGATCTGACATTTTGAAAACACGAACAAGACTGGTTTTCAGATATCGCTTAAGCACTGACCTCTGAATTGACTCTCGGGACACCTGATTAAAGATTGCTGTAATTAAGCAGGCCATGGCCCATCCAGAGAAACAAGCGCGTCCTCATTTTAATTAAGGTGTCACAAAGATGGCATTGCAATAATACTAAAAATAAGTACTGTTGCCAAAATCAGCTAACTTCTAGGTCCTCTGGTTTTTCAAGGCAAGGTCTTGCTTTGTAGTCCAGGCTATACAGCCCAGACTAGGCTCAAACTCTCAGTCTTCCTGCTTCAGCCTCCCAAATGCTGGGGTTACAAATATGCACTGCCACAACTGGCTCTCTCTTGTCCATCTGGATTTTTTTTTTAACAGTATGTGTCCCAAAACCAGGAAATCTCAGAGTGGGCTTAGCAAGGCACAGAGATCAGGCCTTGTGGTGTCCATAGGCAGCCTGCATGAAGACTGCTCCCTCTAAAGTCCCTGTCAGAGTGCACTGCAGGATTGTTTAGAATAAGCTATTAGGGAAAAACCTGAACAAGAGTTTGCAAATATAAGTTAGTTTTTTCAGTCCTAATAAATTAGACTCATGGAAATCAAAATCATCTTTATGAGAGAAATGGACCAAAGTAAAAAAGATAGGCCAGTTTACTACAGGGCCTACCCTTGATAAACACATTGCCCAAGATTAGGAAACATTCCCACCCACTTGGAGATCCTCACTCAACAAAAATGAGGTAGCATTTGAGGAAGGAACCAGAAAAAAAAATGAGAAAAAAAAATGGAGAGCTCAGTGATTTTGAGGGTTTACTATAGTTCTGCAAAATTCAGTTTCGTCTTCTGAACATGCTTTCCCCTCAGTCACGTGTGTCATGCAGAGCCTGGCTTCCCTGTTCCTGAGAAGTGAGGCACTTTGTGCCCATGGATGGACCCGGGCTCAGGGTGTGAGGACTGCTGTGTGCTGGGTGGGGGAGAGCTCTTTATTGTTTATTCACCTTGAGGCTGTAAAAATAGCCCGGCCGGCAGCTGAGCTGCTGTAGATGTCAGTGCTCGAGCCCATATACGGAAGCCTGTCGCTTTGCAGCTTGACCTCAGATGCCTCTGCAGCCCCCTTCAGTCTCTTTAAGGCTGTTCTGGGTCACAGGAGTCACAGGGGCCGGCTTTGATCTGAACACAGTGATAAACCCTTGCTCAAGTAGGAACCGATGAGCTGCTCATCTGTGTCTCTTTCAGACTCACACTTTTATTATCCCATGGGTTTACCTTTCCACTCTCTGCTCTATTAACTGATTTTGCCCCCCTCAATACTGTGGATTGACCCAGGGTCCTCACACTGAACTGTATCCCCAGTCCTTTTCTGTTTTAAGGCAAGATCTCACTAAGTTACTAAGTTGCCCAGGCTGAGTTCCAACTTAATTCCTGCCTCAGCCTCCTAGAGCGCTGAGATTACAGGCATATAACACCACACCTGGCTATTAACTGAATTTTTCATATCTTCATAAACCCACTTCTTAAATGTGCCGATTCCCTGATTTTAGGTGTTCTGTACATGTTTTCAGCTGGACTTATAGAAACACAGGTCCCCACCTGTTTTTTTAAATTTGCAAGTGAATGGCAGGGTGTCTAACCCTGCTTCCCCACCTGCCTCCCCAAACCACTGCCCAAAAGCCACATGCGATAAAGCCATCTGTTCCACCTGGTAGCTGTCCCCACTAGGGGCTAGGTGCTGCCTCCCAGTCCCAGTGGATGGAGCCAGTCTCTTTCCTGACCACACACTTCTCAGTTTGACGCCCCACATACATACAATGTGCACACACACACATGCACACCCCTCTCATTAGACACATTTAATGAGATTTGTACTGGAGGTTAGATGAACTAGTCCCTCTTAAGGGAAGGACATCCTTTTCTGCTCGTTGAGTTACTTGCTTAGAGAAAAATGGTCACTTTGATCCATTTGATTTAACCTCAGGCATCACTACTAGGTGGCTTAGGACTTTTCCAATTTTATACAAGGAAAAGGATAAATGGCGCAAGATAAGAATATTCAAAAGCCCACAGAGGTCAGTGTCACTCACTTGTGAGTTAAGCATTTGGAGCCCAGATTCATCATGTTACAGTTCAAACAGAGAGAATGTGCTAGTTCCTCCGTAAGGACGACAGAACCAAGCATTCTCTGGCAGTGACAGTCCTCTAGCTGTCAGCCTTAGGCCAGTAGTTAATAATGAGTAACGTTTATCCTTCCCTTTCTAGTAGACCAAGTGTATTCCAGTGCATCATCTGTGGTTCTCTTAATAACTGTGTGAGACAAGTGTTGTCATGTGCAGTGTGTGGATGATAAGCTGAGGTGTGGCATCTGATGACACCCCTTGGGTTGTCCAGAGTGGCAACAGGGCCAGAGCCTGCTGTTCCATCCCCTTCCCTCCCTCCGATTCCTCCTTCCAAACACTCTGTTCTTCCCTATTCTCCCTTTATTAATTCTCTTCATTATACAGGACAGAAACGCTTAGGCTCTTTCCACCTCCTTGCACAGGGCCATCTCCGAGTGTGGCCCTCAATCCAGAATTTACCTGGAGAAACACCTCCAAACACGAGGGCAGGAGTGAGCTTTTCATTTCAAGTCGACTGTGACTTGCGCCATTTAGCCTGTCCCCTGTGTTTACCAAGCATCTTTAGAAAATGACAAGGTGCCTCCTGCCAGAGAATTACAGCCTCTTTCTGTATTCCCATGTGGTGTTCCTGATGTCTGTGTGCCATGACATAGCCATTTTTGCTGTGCGGTTAAAGGGAGAGTAATCGTCCTCTCTTCAAACTTCCACAAATGAGGAACGATCTGAAATCAAACCCTGAGTCAGTTTTCCAAACTATTGTTCTTTGAGTCATAGTTCATTCTGAATTCCAGATTTTAAACAACTTAAATGAGATTTTTGTTGTTGTTGTTTAGGATTAGGAGGTCAGATCCAGAGCCTCATGTATGTTAGGCAAGTGCTCTACCTCTGAGGTACATCCTCAACCCTATCCTGATTAGGTTTTTAACTCATACTCACAGAAAATAATTCTGTAAGGATGAGAATAAAGCATTTGCCAGCCCCACACCTCCTAACTATTTGTGTAACCGGAGGAAGGTATCCAAAATTCCTGGAACCAGGAGTTCAGTTAGACAGACTGTCCCTTCCACATTCAATCCTCTAAGATTCTGATTTACCAGGCAACTTAATCAACTTTGTAAAGCCAGAGCTCCCACACGGAGTCTGAGCCGGGGCTAGAAGTGGAAGTGGGCTGAGAGGAGCATGAGTCGATCACCTGAGGGTGATGACTCAGATAATACCAGGCAGGTAACAGGTGGGAGAAGTTAAGACAACACAAGCACTGCTTCCGGTGTGTCAGAGGACTGGAAGCCCAGGGTCCAAGGGCAGCCTACTATCCAGCAGCCTCGGTCATCAGCTGGTAAGTGCCACAGGTTTTAGATTAGGGATTAGGTGGCAGTAGTGGGTGGAGAGGTGTAGTGGGCACCTATCACCCGAGTTCAGCCCAGGTTTACACAGGCCTACCAGGGATGGGGGTTAGGTGTCCAGCTTAGAGAGCAGGGGCTGGGTGGGAGTGAGTCAGAACTTGGAGCAGAGATGAAGCCTTCCCGGAACGGTTCAGCAATGCCTCCCTAGGCAGCCTGCAGGAGCTGGGCCTCTGGGAATGGGCAAAGGGAATCAGTAAGAACCCCTCGTGGGGGGACACTGAGCAGCTAGGAGCTTCCTGCCTCCATTGGTGGTGGCTGCCAGCTCAGAGCTCAGAGCAGGGCAGGCCTGGGCCAGGCCATAAGGATAGAACACAGGGGCAGCTAGCGATCATCTGGTTTTTCCCACTGGAGTGTAGCTGTTCCATAAGTACTTGGGACTCCCCCAGCCCCATCCATACCTCACCAGCCTGTCACCACCCAAGGCAAGGCACTAGCTCCTCTTACTACTCATAGCCTAGGATTCTAAGGGAAAGTTTCCTTTTTATCTCTAGAAAACCTTGGAAATATTGTAAACCATTTAGTGTTGAAAAATAAATCATCTCTCCAGTTCTGTGTACTCTAAGCAATAGCCGGCAACACAGCGCGCACTATGCTGAGATGACCTTGGTGTAGATGGAAAAGTTAGCCCTGTCCCCACTGTACATACCAGGTTTGCATCACGCACCCCTCATCTTAGCAAATGTTTCTGGCTTTGTCTGGTGTATCCCTCTCCACACAGCACCTTGGCTGAGCTACAGAATGTGTCCACTTATCCCCTTTACTTAATTTCCACAAGATTATGAAGTCGTTTTCTTTAATAGGGCTTCCCATAGCTACATAGTCATTTTCTTTTTGTAATCTCTGCTCTGTTTTTCATTCTTTCTTATTTATTTATTTCACTTCTGAATTACACTGTAAGAGACAAGCCCTACAGAAAAGCTTTTGTGATGAACATGTCATATTGTCCTGAACTAGGCAGCAGTGAAAGAATAGAAATGTTGAGACAGAGTGTGACAGAGGCTAAACTCAGCTCTTCCAGCAGGATACCACCTACTGAGTGACAGTCCTGGTATCAGGATTTCTGGGGCTTCTCCCTGGGCTTCTCTGCAGGGGCAGTTTCTGCCAACCAGCACAGTCCCAGGTGACTGGTCTTGGTGCCACATGTAGAGATTTTGGCATCTTAACTGCCCACAGAGTTGTGGGCCTTCTTGTTTCATTGCTCACTAGAGAGTTTCTGTGTAGATCAGCCATTGCTATCAGTCTCCAGTTTCACTTCCTGGTGCCCCGGGGACCAGGTGAAACCTTCTCCTATGTCTTCTGGTTAATCACCACAACTCAGGTCTGTCCCACACCTGTCACTCCCTACCCAGACCCCAGAATTGTCACACAGAGACACAACTGAGCTGGAGCCATGGAATTTCCCCAAGTCGGTCGCCCTGCCTAGAGGGCTATGTTTAGGACATGGGACATCCTTTGTGCTATTCCACATTGCCCAGTCTGTTCCAGCCAAGCCACCCCAGCCCACCTGGGAAGCAGGTTGCTCAGTCTTATGCTCACCTCTGTGGCACTCAGAACCATCACTGGGTTAGCAGAGCCTCAGCCTAAATGCTCTATTGGCTCCTAACACCTGGTGAAGAGAGCGTGTAGGCAGCCCACCCTCCTCGCCTCCCTAACCATGTCCATGACATTGCCCCCGACACGTGGTGTGGCACCTCAGCCCTTGCTCTTTCCTCCACAGGACTAATGCATTCCTCCCCTCAGCCACATATCTTGTCTGTTCTTCAAGGCCAAGTTTTATATCACCGCTTCCTCGATCTGTTGTCCCATCACCCTGACCTGTCACGTTCCACCTCCCAGAGTCCTTCTGGCTCCTCTTCCACCTTGCTCTTGGTCGTGGTGTTCTCTCCCTTACTCTCCCTGCATGGTTGCAGCTTCTCCCTTGGCTCTTCCCGCCCCACCCCACTGCCAACTCTCAAACCCATGGTCCTGCCCAGCACTTGGGAACTCTGTACATACATCCCAGCCCCCTAGACGGCCTGCTCCCCAGACCTTGCTCCCTCCTGTGTGTGAGGACCATGGCTCTGTATGGGTGCCCGTTCTGTGTCATTGACATATATAAGATGCAGTCCCTTGTCTGGAGCAGTTCTGAGAAGCACATCTTTACCTGGCATTCCCTTCAGGTACACGCCTATATCATCAGCTACCTGAAGAAGGAGATGCCAAATATGTTTGGAAAGGAAAACAAGAAGCGAGAACTTATCTACAGGCTCCCAGAAATCTACCTTCAGCTGCAGCGAGAATACCAGATTTCTGCAGGGGACTTCCCTGAGGTCAAGGCAATGCAGGTAACTGGGAGCCCATTACCATGTCATGGGATGGGAGGGTGATGCAGTGGGACGCAGGAGGGCCTCATGGTTTAGGGTCAAAAGGATCATAAGAATCTGTCCTGCTGGATGAAGTGGAAACTGCTTGCTTTCCAGAACACTTAAGCAGAAGAGGACACATAGCAAAGGTCAATAACTTTCACATGGAGAAATCAGTTGCGCCCTCTGAGACTGTGCTCAAGGAAGTGGTTTTGATGCTGAGGTAACACTTGTTTCTCAGAATCCCGCACCTTAGGGGAATCAGCTGGGCATGGCCTTGAAACTCACCTTGGACGGCCTCCTTTGCCTGCTGGCACTGTGGAATTAAGTGCTCAGGTGGCCTCGTCAGGAGTGTGGGGTTCTGTGGACGTGACTAGGCTTTGCTAGACATAGCAAGGACTTTACTAAAAGGCTGGTGCTGGTGACCTTGACCCAGTTTCAGAGCCATTCTCAAGTGGAGCCTGGGAGGTCCCAGCTGAGCTAGGCCGGGGGTTGCAGTTAGCTCCTGGCCTGCCCAGTGTGTCCGCCTCCTCCCAGGAAATCAGATAAGCATGTTCTCCTAAGAGGGCCACCGACTGGCTTCAGCAGACTGTCCTTGCTGCCAGACTGACTGTCGGCTCATCCAGATACACGTCCACCTGCACACAGCCACTGTTCTGTGAAGCAAGTGATACTGGCTCAGGTGCCTGTGGCCACCAGCCAGTACTGGGACCAAGTAAAGCCACCCAGATAGAGAAGCACAGATGACCCTTGCTGACCACCTGTTTTCTGACTGCCTCATCTGACAGGCACTTGAATCTGCATACAGAAGACACAGTTCTGCCCTTGCCATGGAGCTTGTGGGCCCCTTGTGGGGTGAGTGTGCCCAGGCTCCATGGGGACATCCTGTCCAGCCCAGTGAGCACCACTCTGGGGGAACGCAGGCCCACGTGATCACAGAGAATCTAGATTTGTCTGTAAAAGCACCTGGTTTTCAAATTTTGACTCTAGAACTTTCAAAAATTACTACACAGGCCAAACAGAGGTCATCTGCATATCTTCTGTGCCCTGAGATCATCCATCACATCTGCCCCAAGCCACAGAGGCCAATGTCACTGAAGTAGCAGTGCACAGAACCAAGGTCCCTGCTAGAGGGAGGAGGAAGAGGAGGGGAGAAGGGACCACAGCACGGTAGAGGCAAGGGCCAGCAGGTGGCCCTTCTCTCCCCTTTCCCTGGCATCCAGGATGTAGTTGGCAGGAGTTTTGTTCTGAAGGTGGTGTTCGATAACGTGAGCTTTAAGGAATCACACGCGAACACAGGATGGATCCTGCTGATCTGGGGAGAGTTCTTTACACCTGGGCTCAGGGGAGTCTCTGGTCCAGCTGTGTTTATTTCATAACAAGTACAGAAGCATCTGTTCCCTTCTGGCAGTGAAACTAACATGCCTGTACCCAGAGGATGAATGGGGTTTCTCCTGTCACAAGAGGGCTGATTCAGGCCTCTCCCGAGAGTTCCCCATTCACACTTTCAGGCTGTGCCCGCATCCCATGACCAGCTGTTTCCTGTGTCTTTCAGATGGACCTTTAGTTGGAAGGAAACTTGATGTCTCAACTTAAATGAGTTATGAGAAAAGATGCAGCGTGTGCCATGGCCTCATGGGCCCTCTGTGACTCCTTAGCATGATTGGGCTGTCACTGTGTGTCAGCTACAGGAAGAGGCTGCTCCTGAGACCAGGGCATCCTAATGCCCCCAGGTACAGGGTGCTGCCTCCAGGACCAGAGCTACTGGTACAGAGTTAGGCTGGGCCTGACAGTGTCGTAGGGCAGCCAGGCTGCCAGAGCTGGAGCAGGGGGACGGTCCCTGGGAAAGAAACAAGGAAATTCTCTCCTTAATTTGTTTTTTTGTTTTTGTTTGTTGGTTGGTTTGGTTTGGTACTGGGGGTTGAACTCATGACCTCGCACTTGCCAGGCAGGCGCTTATGCTGCTGAGCTAAATCCCCAGCCCAAAACAAGGAAACTCTCATCTCGAGTAGCCACAGCCTGTCCATCTGGAAGGCACAGGAAGGGTCCAGGTATGTTGACAGCCCCTGTGGGTCAAGCTCCACACCAAGTCCCGTAGTACCGGGTCACTTGTGTCCACTTACTCCTTCATCTAAGACATGAAATGGCCCACCACAGCCAGGCACTGTTCTCAGTCCTGGGAATAAATCAAACAAAAAATGAACAAAAAACGAATGAGGCTAAAAATAATTCAGTCTTCACAGTGTGACGCTGGCAGTGAGGCTTTGGGCAGCAAAGTCTATTGTTGGGATACACACTTTTGCTACAGCACGAATGCTGTGCGGGTCAGAGTAATTAATTACATCATTTCCTGTCTGTCTTCCGCAAGGCTGTGACTCCATGAGTTCAGTGACCCATGTTCGGGTCTCTCCCCTTTCCCTGGCATCCAGGATGTAGTGGCTGCTCAGCGTATCTCAGTTACTACGTGTCCATGTGATGGCACCTGTAGTGGAGTGAGCTTTCCAGACCCTGGCCCAGGTCTGAACCCCAGAGGGCTTATAGACCAGGGGTTTCCAGAGAAACCCCTAGGAGCTGAAGGACGATTTCTCCATGGGAACCCGGCTGGGTTCTGACTACACCATCCAGTCCCATTCCCAGAGAATCCCACAGAATGAGGCAGACCAGTGGCCCATCAGAAGCGTTTACTGTCCCTCTATGTGTCAGCTACCTGCTGTCACCCAGAAAGCTCGGAGTGACATGGTATGGTGAGGGCCTCTCCCACCCCTGAGTCTGGTGAGAATCTAACACCCTCTATGGGATCTCACCTGTGTCTGGTATAGAGGTGGGGACAGAAGCTGAGAGATGACTGTGCCACGGACTTCACCCCCATCAGGGTGGTCTGGAGCACTGGGGAAGTCAGCTCTAGGAGTTCTCCACGCCCCTCACAGACCGGTCTGGCCAGTTGACTCAGCTGTTGAATGAGCTAAGCCTGATTTTGAGGCTTCCCATAGTGGTAGGACAGGCTCTGCTTATCAGTCCTGCCCTTCCTGGAGGACATCTGACTTTTTGCACAAATGTGTCAGTACCTCAAGATGACAGGAACCTGAGAAACGCTGCTTTGACTCACTTACGGGATGACAATGTGACCCCATGACTGATGAGTTGGCAGCATGTCAACAGCAGAGGGCAGCAGAACTGCTGCTGTCTGCCCCTGCCTTCCTGTGCCCTGGAGCCCCACTCCAGGTGACCTTTGGGAAGCCTAGGGCTGCGATAGCCCAGCCACCTTGGGTTGGGCTGGGAACTAACTTTTGTCTTGGGAAGGAGCAATCCCAGGGTCCTGGGCTTGCTGGGTAATGCTGAGGGGTCCATCTTCAAACTCCCCAGCATGTACACATCCCAGAAAAACACTTCTGTTTTGGACCCACCTTGATGGAGGAGATGGTGATGGTTTAACTTGAATGCCATGCTCCCTGCTCAGGCCTGTACGTAGGGTTTATGTCCTTTGTGCCCTTCAGGGTAGGAATAGCAGCTGTTCTCTGACCGCGCCCTGCAAATACGTGACCATTTCCCATCAGTTTCCCAAACAGGTGCCGTCGAGATCTACGGCCCCTGTGAGCTGATAGGGTTAGGGTAGGCATCCCCATCGAGTATCCACCAGGCTAGACGCAGGAGCTCTGCGTGCTCCCAGCTCAGGTGCACTCCTGAGCTATAGGGTAGGTGTTCACATACCAGGGAATCCAGCCTTCTTTACCTAGCAGTGCTGGGATTTTTGTGTAGGATGCTTCCTTCTCCTTCCCCTCAACTTATTATTTTCAGTCCCCTGGCTGACAGATCTGGCATTATTGCTTGGTGCCAAGGTTGAGGGTGACATGCTGGTGACTGTAATGTTCCAGTGAAAATGAAGGACAAGGGAATTAGAATTCTCTTTAGCAAGCCGGCCTGCTCTACCCCATTGCCCAGAGGGAAACATAGGTCTCATTGGGGTTTCATCGCAGCCCTACAGGGTTTGATAGTGTGGGAGGCCCTCTTCTAGAGACATGCCAGGCTGGCTAGCTTCCAGCCACGCCTCGACAATCTAAAGCTCAGGGTGCCTGGAAATGTCAGCATGGAATTCCTGCCCTACCATGCATCCTAGAGACCATTTGATTCTCCATTGCAAACAACCTAGGGAACAGGGTAAAGGAGAAATGGCCCTTCTAGACAGTTAAGTTATACAGCTACTAAGAATAAGATTATATAAAAATTAATATCATAGACAATATGGTAGTTTTTTTTTTCCCCAGTACTGGGAATTGAATCCAGGGACTTCACACTTAGCTACATCCCTAGGCCTTCTTTTAATTTTTTAATTTTGAGGCAGGATCTCACTAAGCCACTGTTACCCATGCTAAACTTGAATTTATGATTCTTTTGCCTCAGCCTCCTGGAATGCTGGGATTACAGGCCTGTGCCACCATGCTCAGCTGACACATGCTGATTGTGTATCAGTGTGGTGTTATTTAAGTGTGTGTGTGTGTGTGTGTGTGTGTGTGTGTGTGTAAAAGTGGCTAGAAATGTATGCCTATGCTTGTAAAATGGTGGCTGATTGCTATGATTCCTCTGTATCTGCAAGATTCCCACACTCCTGGCCCAGATGTGCCTCTGAGCGGCTGATTCTACAAGGTTCCCTACCTGAGCAGCATTTGGGGCTCATTCATAAAAGATTACCCTAAACTATGTTGGGGTTTTTTGTTGACATCTGTTTTTCTTTCTTTTCGTTCTCTTTCCTGCCTTCCTTTCTTTCATTCAGCTGACCCAAAACAAAGTTCTTAAGTACTTTTTCCTCAAATACAGTCCCTCTGTCCCACCCAGGATAGCGTTAGTGAAGAGCCAGGAGGCGTGGGCCTGTCTTGACTCCATGGAGGCATCGTGTGTCTATAAAACAAGGTTGGGAATAGTGCTGCCCTTGCCTAACCAGGAAAGGCACGTGGATTAGCTGATGATGTTTAGAGTATTCAGAAAGAGGGACAGGTAAAAATAAAAGATTTTCTCAAAATCCTAGTCATGCAAGTTTTCCTTCCAAAAACCACCCCTGCCCAGTGAGTTTGGGTGTAGGACCCTATGGGAGAGCAAGCTCTGGAGAACACACGTAGGTGGGGAGTCTGTCGCCCTCCATCTGCCCTGCCTGTTCCTTCCTGAAGAGAGAGCATGTCTTTAAGGCTGTGTTTTCTCCTGCAGGAACAGCTTGAGAACTATGACTTCTCCAAATTTCACTCGCTGAAGCCCAAGCTGATCGAGGCTGTAGATAACATGCTGACCAGCAAGATCTCATCCCTCATGAGCCTCATTAGCCAGGAGGAGATGAGCGCGCCCACGCAGATGGTGCAGGGCGGCGCCTTCGATGGCACCACGGAGGGCCCCTTCAACCAGGGCTATGGGGAGGGAGCCAAGGAGGGCGCCGACGAGGAAGAGTGGGTTGTGGCCAAGGACAAGCCGGTCTACGATGAGCTCTTCTACACTCTGTCACCCATCAACGGCAAGATCACGGGTGTCAATGCCAAGAAGGAGATGGTGACCTCCAAACTGCCCAACAGTGTGCTGGGCAAGATCTGGAAGCTGGCCGACTGTGACTGCGATGGCATGCTGGACGAGGAGGAGTTCGCGCTGGCCAAGCATCTCATCAAGATCAAGCTTGATGGCTACGAGCTGCCCAACAGCCTCCCTCCCCACCTTGTGCCCCCCTCGCACAGGAAGTCCCTGCCGAAGTCTGACTAAAGGCCACCACAGAACAGGGCGAGTAGGGCAGGGCAGGAAGGGGGAGCTGAGGGGCCTGGGCCTAAGACCTGCTCTGTCACTGACTGTGGAATGGCCTTGGGCAGAGCACTGCCCTCCCTGTGCCTCAGTTTCCCCATCTGTAAGATGAGGAGGCCAAACACTGGATACCAGACACCAGACAAGGTTCTTTCACCTCTAAAATTCCAAGTTTCTATTATTTTAATATTTTATTCAGAGGGTGGGAATGGGTTAGATCAGAAGTTTGAGAAAAAAGGGAAATTATTCGGGGTGCCCAGCAGCCTGGAAGAACACATGTGCAGGGATGGGCTTGGTGGACTCCTGGACTGGAGAGTGAGCTGGGGGCCTTGCCGGAGCAGATGAGTGTATGGGCCACAATGGGCTCTGTCATTGCCAACCATGGCTCTGCACCTATCTGTCCCTCAGAGGGCACTACAAGGCAGTAAAGACGATCTTATTTATTTAGTTTATTGTGTTTCCTGATATATTTAGAGAGAAAAAAATAAAGCAGAAGGTTCCCACACCCTCCAGACTATCTACAAGGAGGAGGCTAATGTCCTGGCTTGTCTGCTGTACCCCTCTCCTAAGCAAGTGGGGCACATCTGTCCCAGTGCCCAGTGCCCACCCCTGCCAGGCCTCCTTCCTGGGTGCTCCTGGCAAAGCTGTAATTGGTTAGAGATTTGGAACTCACAACCTCTGTGGACCCCTGGCAAGACCTCTAGTTGGCATTTCAGGTCATCTTGAAGTCTGAGGATTAGCTTGTCTTGCCAATTTGCCCAGTAGGTGGTAGTGAACCTACTTATCAGAACTAAACCACCCTTAAGAGACTTTCTCGCATTGTTTAGTGTAGTCCTGTCCCCAAAGGCTCCCTGGTGGGTGACAAGACTTAAATTCAGCAGAACTTCGTCTTGATGTGTGCAGTGTTCCAAGCCCTATGTTAGGAGCATTCGAGCAAAGATTGGGCTAGTGGAGTTGGACACTGCTTTGTAGAAAAATAGGCACTTTTCTTATGCTCACTTGTTTTTCTTATAAAAGGCTTTATACAGAAATGTTTTATATAAACCCTTTCTTCAGAGCCCGCGTGTTCTGCCATGAATGCCCATCTGGAGGCAGGATTTGGCCACTTTTCCTTCCATTGGCTCTTGGGTGTCTTTCCCAAGTCCTCAGGTTTACCTGGGCCACTTGCTTGGATTCCTGGGTCAGGTGGAGGTGGCTGCTTGCACCACCACCCTCCCTACACTGAGGACACAGCTCGGGGCAGCAGGTAGCTTTTACCCTATTTATGCGATGGGAGAGAGTCACCAAGAAGCAAAGGCTATGTGACCTGGAATTTGCCAGCACCAGAAATGAGTGAAATCAGACAGTCTCACTGAGCCTTCCAAAAGCCAGATTTTTTACTCCCTTTTCCTTTTACCTGCCTCTAGTGTCATCAGGGTCAAACTGCACATTTAAGAGAAAATACTGAGCCAGGTGTGGTGGCACCTGCCTGTAATCCCAGCACACAGGATGCTGAGGCAGGAGGATCACTGTGAGTTCAAGACCAGCCTGGGCCACATAGTGAATTCAAGGCCAGCCTGAACTTCATAGTGAGAGACTGTCTCAAAAAGAAAGAAAATACTGATTTGGGGAAAGAATTTATCAAAGCTGGCCAGCCTTTACATTCCCCAGCTTGCTTTCTAAGTAGTTTTAAGAAACTGCATAATATAGCTTTTAATCTGAATGATCACTTTTAAATTAATTACACATGCAGGGGTAACATTTGTGATTCAAGGGCTATAACTGGGCAGGTGGTTCTGGGAAGGTGAGGGCCACTCAGGTGTGCAGGAGGCAGTGGCTGCCAGTGGCAACGAGAAGAGAGATGGTTTGTCC
>PVJX010009391.1:0-61213 GCA_004027295.1 Dolichotis patagonum | reverse complement strand
GTCTAAAACTTATAAAGAATTAAAAAAAAATCAGACCCTCGAAATTCAAAGACCCAATCCAAAAATGGGCATCTGAAATGAATACACAGTTCTCAGATGAAGAAATACGAATGGCAAATAAATACATGAAAAAATGTTCATCATCATTAGTCATGAGAGAAATGCAAATTAAAACCACACTGAGATTCCATCTCACTCCGAAAAGAATGGCCAAGATAGAAAACACTACGAACAACAAGTGTTGGAGAGGCTGTGGGGAAAAAGGAACTCTTCTGCACTGTTGGTGGGAGTGTAGACTGGTGCAACCACTGTGAAGGTCAGTCTGGAGATTCCTCAAAAAGCTGGGTTTGGAAGCCCCATTTGACCCAGCTATTCCACTTCTAGGCATATTCCCAGAAGAACTGAAAACATCATACCACAGTGATATATGTGCACCCATGTTTATACCAACACAATTTGTAATAGCCAGATCTTGGAAACAACCTAAGTGCCCATCAACTGAGGAATGGATAAAAAAAGTTGTGGTATTTTTATACAATGGAGTACTACTTAGCTATAAAGAATGATCACATCGAGATATTTATAAATAAATGGACACGACTTGAGACCATTCTCTTAAGTGAAATAAACCAAACTCACGGGTAAATACCATATAGTCTCCCTAGTATGAGATTTGATAAGAGTATATAAGATTTTATGGTAAGCATGAGTTCCCATCTCATAGCTTTGAAGTCTTTCAAAGTTTTCAATCATCAGTTGGAATGGTTTTATCCTGTTTTGTTTGACTATATCATACGTGATGATATGAACAGCTGTTTTGAAGAAAACAAAACATTATGACAGCTATTGCTGATTTAATATCATCCTTCTTAGAAGTCCTACCATGCTTTTTTTGTTCTACTACTGTTGGTTCTATATATCACATTGTGTCTTATTGGAATTTGAATATGTGTGATAGTTTAAACAAAATTTTTTTATCGAAAATGAGATATTATAGTACCCATTGATCATTTTCTGTTATTCGGTTCAGAAAGCCCCATAATTCTTTCACTCTATGCGTGGCTTTATACTATTGTGTTATGTTTGATATTACTGTATTTGAAACTATGCTCAACTCTAGCAGAGTAAGAGATATGGTGTTAGCTACTGTTGATGTCCAGTTGTCTTAATGTAAAGTATTGTGTTGCCTATGTTGTCCTGTTCTGATCTGCTCTGTACTGCCCCCTTTTGTTTTATTCTCTTTCAAATAAAAAAAAAAGAAAATGGAAAGATGTTCCAAGCTCTTGTCTAGGAAGAACCAACATTGTGAAAATGGCCATACTCCCAAAACTGTTATACAGATTTAATGCAATTCCAATCAAAATACCATTGACATACCTCCCAGATCTAGAGAAAACACTCCTAAAATTCATTTGGAAATGGAAGAAACCTAGAGTAACAAAGGCAATTCTGGACAATAAAGACAAGGCAGGAGGTATCTCAATTCCTGACTTAAAACTGTACTACAAAGCCACAGTGAAAAAATGAGCATGGTACTGTCAAAGAAATAGACCTGAGGATCAATGGAACAGATTAGAAGATGCAAGTATAGGTACAAAGACACTCATCCACCTGATATTAGACAAAGGGCTAAATATGTTCACTGGAGGAAGGATAGCCTCTTTAATAAATGGTGTTGGATAAATTGGCTCTCCATATGCAGAAGACTGAAACTAGATCCATGCTTATCACCATGCATAACACTAAAGTCTAGATGGATCAAAGACCTAAACAGTAAAACAAAAACACTAAATCTACTGGAAAATAAGGTAAGTAGAAATCTTGGAGACATAGGAGTAGGCAGAGAATTCATGAACAAAACGCAAACTGCATGGGAAATGCATCAGAGAATCAACAACTGGGATCTCATATTATTGAAAAGTTTCTGAACTTCAAAAAAAATCACCATCAGAGTGAAAAGAAAACCCACAGAATGGGAAATAATTTTAATCAGCAACTCCTCAGACAAAGGACTTGTATCAAGAATATATAAAGAACTGAAAATCATCAACCCCCCCAAATTCAAAGATCCTCTCCAAAAATGGGCAGCTGAGATGAACAGACAGTTCTCAGATGAAGATATACAAATGGCAAAGAAATACAGGAAGAAATGTTCACCATCACTGGTCATTTGAGAAATGCAAATTAAAACAACATTGAGATTTCATCTCACTCCAGAAAGAATAGCTTCCATCAAGAAATCAACAGATAACAAATGTTGGTGAGGCTGCAGGGAAAAAGGAACACTCCTCCACTGTTGGTGGGAGTGTAGACTGTTGCAACCACTATGGAAATCCATATGGAGAATCCTCAAAAGACTAGGATTGAAAGCTCCATTCAACCCAGCTATTCCCCTCCTGGGTATTTTCCCAGGTAAACTGAAAAGTCATATCACAGTGATATATGTGCACCCATGTCTATAGCTGCCCAATTTGTAATAGCTAAATCTTGGAAACAACCAAGATGCCCATCAACCACAGAGTGGATGAAAAAGATGTGCTATTTTTTATACAATGGAATACTACTAAGCTATAAAAAGGACAATCCTGAGGCCTTCATAAGAAATGGACACAACTTGAGACTACCCTCATTAGTGAAATAAATAAGAATCATATTTATAAATATCATATTGTTTCTGTACTGTAAAAAGTAATAAGAACTGTAGGAGTAATAAAACCCAAAATGTATAATTGCTACTGTAAAAAAGAGAGGAAAAGAAAGTGCTCTAAAGGATATAACTGCATGTATGTTTAAGTGTATAAGATAGATGACCATATTACTGTTTTTGTTAGATTGCTGAGCAGAACTGTTCACAGTCTCACTGTTTGAATGTCTGCTTTGTATGATTTAGTTTTGTAACTTGAACAACTATTTCCAATGATGATAGTATGTAACTTATTAAGAGGCTATTTCTTAGTGGTTTTGTTGTTGTTGTTGTTGTTGTTGTTGTTCTTTTTTCTTTCCCCTTTAGAATTCTGTATTGTTGCTACCCTTTTTCTGTTTTGTTTGGTTGTTTGGTTTTTTTCTCTTTAAATAAAAAAAAGGTCTCTCACTCACAGGTTTTGCAAACTTGGTTTGTATTCCAGTTTACTTTTGTAATCCGCAAACAAGACAAGCTATATTGGGCAGTTGTACACATTAACTAAATTAATGACTAAATTAATTTAGTATTAATATCTAAATTAATGCTTTACTGACTGTGTGTTGCACTTGAGACATTAATGCCATTGTTTTCCTCTATGGCAAAACAATAAAATTAAATATCCTCTGTGATAGTAGCACACTGGTTCCTCTATTTTTTGAATGGGGAAATGAAGATAAAAAATATTTTGTAAATGTTAAAGTCCAATATTCTTTAAGGATTCCACTTTACTGCTGCAGTGGGCAACCTTGGACCACCCACTTAACTTTAGAGTTGTCAGAAACAATAAGATGATCACCAGATTCTTTCTAGGCATTATACTTTATGACTTTACTTCTTTTACAAATCTTCCAAGAAGGTGGTACAGCCCAGGAAAACCAAGAAAGTAAAACAGACAAACAAAAAATGAGACCCAAATCCCGCTAGAAATAATAACCTATTTTCATCACAATCTCTAAAATTTAGAAATCACAAAGCACTTAATATAAATAATAAAGTTAAATTTCCAGAAGCTATTCTGTCTCCATTTTAAAATGATGGAAGTGACTACTGAGAATTAAAAAACACAATAACAGCATGACATGTTTGTGCAATCAGGATGCCATACACACTGGACTGAGTACTTCACAGGTGTCAGTTATTGAATACTTGCACAGTCAACTGAACAGTTTTCTCGTGAGAAAATTAACAATCAGAGAATTTCCCATCCCAACTCTGCACTGGCTCAGTCAAACAAAGAGAAAGTTCTTACCACGGAGGTATTGGCTCAGGCTGATATTTTTCTGGAGAATCAGTGTTGACTTCTGCTTTACCTCACAGTAGACAAAGGACAACATGTCGTATTTGTTCAGTGGGATGAACATAGTGCTGGTGACATTATAGGTGTCTCCACCAGAGAGGACTTTTGTCTGGGACTTGGTCTGGAGTTTGTGATTGTTTTTGAGCCAGGTCATCGTAACATGACGTGTTTGTAATCTGATCAATGTGTATGTTAGCTGGATGCTTGTGCCTGGCTCAGATCGCTGCTGGGGGCCTTCCAAGTTGTCAGAGATTCTTTGTGATGGGGACATCCTTCCTGCAAGCACAGACCCTTATGAGCCCATGCCACAGATGGTTGAATCCCTGTATGAATAAATCTTCAGAATCCCTGCTGCTCCCCATTCATGAGGCTTAAGATGACAGACTCCAACTGAAGCTGCTCTCAGAGACTGGACAGGAAGCCACAGGGGACCGCATAGTCTGTAGGGAGGCCAGCATCATGGCAAACACCCATATCACATCCTGCTCCTGGGCTCTCTCCCAATTCACTGAGTTCTCACAGCAGATCTGCTAGAGATGTATCATTTCACAGATGAGGAAACTGATTCCCAGGGGCTGAGTATCTATTCAGGCCAAAGCTAGTCCATAGCAGAGCCACAGGTTCTTGACCAGGCATTCTGATCCCAGGGTCTATGCCCCTGACTGCCATTCAGCCATGTCCTCGGTCCCTCCAAAGAAAAAACCCCTTACTGTTCTCAAGCAGGTCATGGGAAGAGGTTAGAGTACAGGCTTTGGAGGCCAACTCAGCCCAACTTTGCATTCACAAGCCTTCCCTGCATGAGTTCAAACAACTTAACTATAGCTTAGTCCCTTATCTGTAAAGTGGGGATCATATTTAATTCTCAAAGTTAATAAATTAACTAAGGGAGCTGATTTAGAATATGTGATGCATGCTAATGACTCCACAAATGGTAACCATCAGCATCATACATAAAGACTATCTATGGAATTATTCCTCATTCTATTTTTGATGTGAACAGAGAATGAAATGACTCAGAGAGGGTTAGGGACTTGGCCAATGGCTTTATGGAGAACACAATTGGCAGTGGAACCCAGAAATTTCACCTCATGCCAAAGGTTTTTCTGGTATAGTATGGCTGCCTCTGCTGGCTTTATATTGATCAATGATCTTTAACTTTCTGGGCACTATGGAGTCTGTAAACAAACATTTTGGAGCCTTAACTGTGTGCCCCACTGTACAGATACCACGCAGGAATTAAATAAAGCAAACCTCTTGTGTTCCAGAAATGTAGGAATAATAATCATCACTGCACAGAGAAAGAGATGACCCAGAGCTGCTTTACCTGAGGTCACACACAAGGACAGTAGTGTGACACTGTCCCTTCTAGTATGACACTGGTCCCTGAAACACCAAAATGTGACCACCTTCAAGCATAAGGCATTGCCTCTGTTCTGAGGACATGAGGAACTGTTTGTGGTGTACTGAAACCTCAGGATATGAGCTTTCTGGAAGCCCACAGTTTAAGCACCAATTTTGGGAACTGCATGGTGCAGACAGATGTGACAGCTAAGGAGAAATGAATATCAGATACAGGGGATTTAAGATGCAGGTTTGAGAAGCGCCTTAAGAGAGCACTAGGGTTTGAATTCTTTGGCAGGATAGAAGAGAAAATTACAGAAAAACACACTGGATTTATGAACAGACAGCAACATCCTAAACTACATTAAGATGCTGTCTAAGCTCTCTGAGGTCTTGGTTCCTATGCTGCCTTCCAGCTGTCACAGGATCCACATGGGTGCAGATGTCTGGTATAGAGTAAGTGCTCTATGACTGTTAGCCAAATAGGAACAGGGCACGGAATGCAAGTGTACAAAGGATTGGGGTGCTGATGAAGACTCTTTTGAGGTGGCTTGAAGAGGCTCCCCTTAAAGAGGCCTGAGTACCTAAAGAGGCAGAGGCTGCCCTCTCCCTGCACCTCAAGCTTATAAAGCTGCATGGGTAGCACCATCACCCAAGTGATGCTCTCATTCTGCATCCATAGGCCAGAGATACTGTAGGCAGGTGAAGGAGAAAAATAAGACAGAGATGGGAAAACTCAGAATGAGTCAATAAAGCACCAACACAACTTGCTTCCCACCAAAAAGGAAGTTCAGAGTTTTTTACCCACACCTGTACATCCTGCTGGGTAGATGTTTTTCTACTGGGCAGTCAAGCAGGGTGGAATTTAAAGGTGAATGAGATCATTGCCCTGAGAATTCCTACAGGAGGTTGATAAAGGGCAGTTCTGTGCTGGAGAGAGAGAGGGCAAGGTGGAAGCTTCATGTGAAGACCACTTGCTTCTACTCTGTCTTCAGCCTCGCACCCATACTGTCTGCTCACTACACTACACAGAGGCACAAGGTAGGTAGGAAAAAAGCTCCTTCCCCGCTTCTCTGGACAGCTGTCGCCCCACACTCTGGCTCTCCCTGGGCTTACTCATCCTCCCTGGTCATCAGATACACCCAGCCTCTCCAGGCCAGCAGTAATTCATCCTTCCAAGCGGATCAGAGCACTACCAGCAGAGGGCAGCTCTCACCTGTCTCCGTCTGAATTGATAGCCGGCAGCGCCCTCTGGTGGAAAAAAAAAACATTTCAGGCTATAAAAGTCAGATGGGAAGAGAAAGAAGATGGAAAGGGAAAGAAGAATGGAAGCTGGAAAACAAGAAGGAGGGGGCACACACCCATCCAATGTGAGGGCCTGCAACCACCTCCGTTCTCAGCTAAGGCAGTCAAGGCTTCTGGCTTCTCTTTAAAGCTGACTTGCAGAAACTTCAACCGTACCAATCTTGACTAACAGCCTTCCTGGAAGTGTCTGATGCCCAGTGGTCCTTAAACTGTATCACAGTCAAGGGTTAGGTAGGGTGGAGAACTTTCCATATGAAGAGCGCGTGAAATGGAGGAAAGACCACTCCGTCCTGGTAGGTGTGGTGGAGGGAGAAAGCACTCTTTGGAAGTGACTGAGTTTCCTCCTTATCTAGGGCAATCTGCCTTCCTCCGCCTTCACCCAGCACTGCTCTGAGCCCTGGCCTTCCCTCAGCTGCCCTGAGGAGCTGAACCAGAGCTGCACTCACCTTTGTTCTTGCTGGAGGCCTGCACTGTGATGGTTGCCTTGACTGGGGCCTGGTCCCCCTGGACCACCCAGCAGGCAAACTCACTGCCATCCAGTGTGACCTCCTCCAGCAGCTTGTGCTCCAGAGAGTACGTTCCATCCAGGTTGATTGTGACTTCGGGGCTTCCTCGAGGATCTTGTGCCCGTTTTTCATCCAGATGACCTTCAGGTGGGAGGGGTAGAAATGGCTCACATGGCAAGTGAGGTTCACTCTCTGATGATGGTGGCCATAGGACTCAGAGGACTTGGTGATATTCAGGGAGGGGATAACTAGACAAAACAGAGACTAAGCTGGTGACATTAGCCCCTTCTTGCCTGCTCCCCCGCCCCGGATCTCTCCATCCCAGGAACAAGTCTCACGGTCTCTCATTCTTTCTATGCTCAATGTAAAGCAAACTGTGACAAGTATTACCTATCTAGTAAGTAGAGGTGGAGGTAAATAGGCATGTGGCATATTATTTTCTATGTTTAAAATATTTTGTATGATGAAATATAATTGTAAGAATTATTAAAATATAATGTCCATGAGGACAGAGACTTACTTTTGCACGTTATTGTATTCACAGCACCTAGGACAGTACTGCCACACAGTGGATATTCATTACTTAGTGAATAAACAATAACTATTTAGAATTTAAAAGCAATAGAGGTGATATGTAGTGTGATTGAGAAGTGTGGTGAACCTTTAAATTTTTAAAAATGTATTCAAGTAAAAGATATATTTCCATTACTGCCCCTCAAAATATGCCCCTCGCTTCAAAAGCACATATCCCGTCATCCTTGCCACTTTCTACAGCAGATCTGGGAATCCTTTCATTTTGACTTTGAAGGAGGCCAGAAGTTGCACAGTGCCAGAACCGATGAATAAGGTGGACAAGGACACACACAACGCTTCCACAAGCCTGCTTTTCCATTCAGTGACACTTGGCAGTAGCATTTGTTGCATTTTTTATTGCACCTCACAAAGATACAAAAGAAAACTTCCAGAATTGCTTCAGAAAGAGGCAAGAAAAATGGAATAAGTGTGTCTAAAGAAGGGAGAGTGTCTTGAGGGAGATTAACAGTAAGATGTCTTTTACCATAATAAAATTTCAATTTAAATATTCACTGTTATTTTTATTACACCTGTATTAATTGGACAAGGATGGTTGAAAAGGAAGGATGGGGCCAGATAATAATGAGATCAGATACTCATGAGCAACTTGCTGTGAGCTGCACCTAGTTTTATGTGTTATATAAGGAATAATCTATTTAATCTTTAGAGGAAACCTGCAAAGTAGATCTTAATTTTATTCTCACTTTACAAAGAAACTAAGGCATAAAATAGTTAAGAAATGTACCCAAGATCACACAACTTGTAAAGTGGCCCAGCCGAGATTAAAACCCAGACACACAGCCAGCCTCTGGAAGCTATGTTTTTTATCTCTTTATGCATGGTAAGGGCTGGTAATGTGGAATTTCAGATCTCCATTTATTAAATGAGGCTTTGGTCAAAAAAAAAAAAAAACCAATGCTGCCATGATACCCACACACAAGCACACTGCACAGCCCACTCACTGTAGAGCACTTGGGAGAGATTCATAGTCATCCACAGGGGCTCTTGAAGGTCCCTATGGATGGCTTCACAAGTGATATGAGACAAGATGTCTTCTCCGGTCAGTGTCACCCATGCCTTGCTGGTGATGGAGTAAGTGCCTTTGTTGTCAGCCACCTGGTACTGGACTGAGGCTGGATGTTCATGGCTGTTCTTAAACCAAGTGACATTGACGTCCCCAGAGCTGAAGGGGCGAGCAGTGCAGTTGAAAGGTTCTGATATTTCTGGAATTATCCTCTGAGATGGACCCATCAGAGAGATGAAGGGCTGCCCAGCTGCAAAAGACAGTGACTATGACCACACACTGAAACTGGGGTGCATCTAGCACTCAGACTGTAAGAGAGACACATGGTATAAAGGTCTCAGGGACTTACTACTGTCACATGCTTGGTTCCAGCCTCAGGGAGTTCACAGAGAGATAGCAACAAGTAAACATCAAATACTAGGTCCATTCATACCTCAGGCTCAGTGTCCTTGGAAAACCAAAAAAAACACAGAGATGCCAAAAGGACTCATTCTGGAAACATGATCAGAGAAATACATAATTAAGCTAAAATTGAGAAAGGAATAGGAACCAGCCATGGGAAAGGGACCGGGAAGAATATTCTGAGTGGTTGAAACATTAGATAAGAACGGCTTCAGGTGAAAAGAGCTAAGAAGACCAAGAAACCAAGAGAACTGTAGGATTTGGGTGTATAAGAGGTCCTGATAGAAGTAAGCCCATGAGACATGGCAACAATTGTGATTCCATCCTGTATAATCAACAGCCATTAAACAGAGACTTTAAACACAGGTGCAAGACAATATCATTTGCATTTTTAGAAGATTGGAGAGGCAGCAAGGAGGGTGGTGAGAAGGAATAGAGAGCCTACTGGGGAGCTGAAGTCACAGCGTCCTGGCTTGGGGTGGTGAAAAACAGAAGGACTGGAGATATATTTGGAAGATCTGGCCCACACGATGGCAGTAGGGTAGCTGGGGCGTGAGAGTTAGAAGAAATTCTGGACAATGATCCCCAGGTTTTTCTCTTGAGCATCTGGTTGGATGTTGGCTCTATTCTTGAGATGAAGAGAACAGAACAATGACCGCATTGAGACAGGAATGACCAAGAGTCACAGAGTCCGTTTTGGACATAAATTTATAATGGCTTGAGTATGGAGTCAACAAGAGTGGTTGGCCCTGCCAGTTGCATTCCTCCTGTCAACACCTCACACGGCAATCCCTTCTCCATTTTCTCACCTCCTGTGACACGGAGTTCTCTCCACTCCAGAAGTTTTGTTCACCCTCATAGACAAGACTATGACAAGTCTTTCCTGCTTCTAATCTCAGCTGTCTCCTTTTTTCATCCCAAGAAAAGTGCAAAGCAAGAGTCATGCCTTCTCCAGAGGACAGCTCTTCAGACAGATACAGCATGATCTCTCCAAGTTTTTGCTGCACCCTGAACCACTGCTCCGCGCCAGGCTGTGAGTTGGGTGCCGGGGTTCCAGAGACAGGAATCTGGCTCTTGAGTAGCCTCTAGTCAGGTGGAAGGGGTAGAACACAGACACATATACCAGCAGTGTCAACACAGGGCAACAGGTGGCAGAGGGCAGCTCAGGAAGGCTATGGATCTGTGTCCTCTTAGCCCACAACTGTGGACCTGGGCACCATGCTCCCTCCTTATCCCCTACCTCCTCACAGCCCACCATGATTTACAAAGCCCTTCCAAGTGTACTTTCTCATTTAACCCACAACCCAACTGTCAGCAGAAGGAAAGACATACTCAGAAAGAGTGACTTGCTCAAGGGCACACAGCCTGTCAGTGATGAGGGGTGAATGAGTTAGTCTGACGTGGGCTTCAGGACTTGGGGCATGTCTCTCTGCCTCTGTCCTTCCTGCCTGTACACATTCCCTGACCCAGGCCAGAATTCCTACCAGAGAGTTCTTGGGAGGGGGATCCACTTTCACCACCTGGCATTCCCTAACACCCTCCCCTGTATCATGTCTTCCTTCTCTGGCCCCTAAGCTCTCACCCTTTTCCCACAGGGTCCGCACAGAGGAAGAAAGGCGAGACACCACTGGTGGGCAGGAAAGGGCTCAGCCTTGTTCTCTAGGTCTGTTTCCCACCGCAACCCAGGGAGCTGCACTTGGCAATCCACAGGGCTCTGCTGCAGAGGGCCTGGTGGGCAGGACGCAGAACTCACCTATGAGTCCCAGCTGAAGGATGGCCAGGAGGGGGCACGGGGCCTGCCCAGGTGTGGGAGACATGTTGAGAACAAGACTGTGTCCCTGATCTGAGCTGGTAAAACCCAGGGTGAGGCTCTGATCAACCAGGAAGCCACCACCTAGTCTTCTGCCAGCCTGGAGCTACTTTCGGCTCCCACTGCCCACCCCCAGCCAAGCCTAGAGCAGAGCTATGAACTAGAGAAGCGGTCACTGTGGAAAGGTCACCGCCCAAACCCTCAACCTGCGGTTAGGGAGGTGGTTGCTGCCTCTGGTGCCCATGAGCCAGACAAAGGAGGGGCTGAGCTCCATCTCAAGCTTGCAGCCACAGAGCTGGTCCTGATGCAGTGAGCTTTGGGGTCCTCCCTCTGTGAGGTTCTTCCACACTGAGCAGACATCACTGAAAGCCCGTCCTGTCAGAGCCCCTGGAACAGGAATAAAGAATGGATCAGTGGTGGGTCCCAGCAAGGCTGGAGAACTGAGCCTGGACAGATAGAACCAAACACAGAGCGTGGACCCCAACCCACCCCCCAGTACCTCCCATTCTAGGGATTAAACCCAGGGCCTTCACACTGAGCTGAATCCCCAGACCTGTTTTAGTTTCTTTTATTTTGATAAGGGCTCACTAAATTGTTAAGTTGCTCAAACCGGCCTCAAACTTGCAATCTTCCTGCCTCAGCCTCCTGGAATATTGGGATTACAGGTACGTGCCACCACACCTGTTAGAGCATGGACTTGGAAATCCAATCCCAGGTCTTCCATTAACTAGGCTCATATAAGGTCTGATGGGCATTTCCTGCTACCAGGTATTGTCCAGTGGCTTCAAGCTGGGGCAAAGTGAATTGAAGTATAGCTGCCCATTTCCCTGACCTGCTGATGCAACAGCCTCTCCTGTGTCTCTCCACTCTTACTCCATCTGGCTTCCTGGTGGTTCATCCTAACATACGGACATATACACTGGTCTGCTTTGTTACCCCCATGAAAAGACAACTTGCCACAAATTTGCCTTTTCTCCTGTTATACCCAGAGATCCGCACAGTGCCGGGCACAGTATGAACTGTATTATAATGAGGGGCCTTTGGTACATCATCAGGACTGAGGAGGACACAGTCACACAGGGCCTCCCCACACCAACTGCCAGCACCTGTGGTGTGCACGTTCAGCTAGTTTGGAGAAGTTTGAAAAGTTATCATCCAGGGTGGGGTAGGAGAGGGGTTTTACAGAGCTCCCCCTTCCTGCCAACCTCCCCTACAGCTCAGCCAGGCAAGGACATGCAAGAAGATAACTCCTTAGAGACTGGAGCCTGCCGCAGTTGGGCTGCTCTTTCTCCATGCAGCAGACATGGACTTGTTGGTCTAGCTTCATGCTCCCCTGAGCAGTAGAAGGTGGAACTGAAGAGACAGTGGAACTGAGCAGGGTAGCAGTCTAAACTTCCTCTGTGCCAACTGGCAAGGAGGAAAGGTCCTTTGAGAGGTCTGAGCGGGAGGACAGAGATCAAGCCTGGAAATTCTGGTCTGTAGCTACACAGATTCCAAGATCAGAGCTGTAAAACTGCACCAGTTCCTGGGAGAGGGTACAATCTACTATTCAAACACACACACTTACATGCACGCAAGCTCATATGCAGGGCCCTCCTATAGGCTCTCACCTGTCATCCCCCAACTCCGAGCTGCTGTTTTGCCCTTTCAGCCCCAGTGAATCAGCGCTGCTGAGGGGAAGAGATCCGTACTTCCTCATCTCCCCTCCCAAAACTCACCACACCAGTGGACAGCAGAGACCTCCACAGGCAAGGAAGGAGGACCAAAAACACTTCACCTGTACCTCATCATATTCCTCAGCAAGGGACCCAGGGCAGCACTGGCCAAGTTGAGGGCAGGGGGTAGGTGCGAAACTGAAGGTGATGCTGGTGTTTTACACTGGGCTAGTTAGACCTGGGCCTCAAACAGGCCCTGACACAAAACAGCGATTTCCTAGTTTGGAAAAATTATCCATTCGTTGTCATCTATTCATTCAGCATTATAGAGCACATCTCTGCAGGTGTCCAGAATGGTAAGAGGAGCACAGAGAGAGTGGCAGGAAAGAGAAATCTGATGGAGTTGAACTGAAAGCAGTGTACAGAGAGATAAGTAAAGCCAGTGCAGGTGGGCACCTCCACCAATTTTAACTGTTTGACTAAGGGATTACCCAGCAAAGAGCTGTGGTCAACTTTACCTCCCCAAACCTTGGTTTCTGCATCTGCAACAAGAGATTGATGATGTCTATTTAGTACTATTTGAATCTTGTGCCCATAGAACCTGAACCCTTTTTCATAAACTAGAACCCTAATAAATGTGAATTTCCACCCTAACAAGTGTGACCTTCTCCAAACCCCTCACATTTCCTCTCACTGTTACTTTGTCTCTTGTGTCCTGCCCTTGGCTCACCTCTGTCCTAGACATGTGTGAGCCACATATAGAAATTTAGATTTTACATAATCTACATTTAAAAGATTAAAAAGAGGTGAAATGAATATTTACTAATATAACATTTAACCCAATATTCAGTTACATCATTTTAACATGCAAACAGCGAAAATACTATGATATTTTATATGGCTTTTTGTTTGTTTTTTTGAGACAGGGTCTTGCTAGGCAGTTCAAGTTGTCCCTGAATTTGCTATGTAGCCAAAGCTGGCCTTGAACTTGCAGCAATCCTCCTGTTTCATCCTCCCAAGTGCTTCAATTACAGGCATGCGCCACCATAGAGATGCTTTTTATTGTTAAGTCTTTGAATTTCCTACAAGGTAAAAATGTTGTCCTGTCAAAGTAACAAAATTTTGTGGAATAAACAGCAACACAATCTTTAGACTTCTCTAGTTTTTAAAGTTCAATTTCAATTAATTAAAATCAAACAAAATTTAAAATTCGGTTGCTCAGTGACACTAACCACATTTCAAAAACCCCATAACCATAGCATTTATCATAGTTGTGTTAAAGTTTTACTTTGCAATGAGTTGCATATGGACTCTTTCCCTTATTAAACCCTGAGTGCTGGGTCAGCATCCTTGTTAACCACTGTGAATAAATGCCATAGTAATGTTCAGTGAAAACATGTTGAATGGACAATGAACCCATGAATAGATAGCTGGATGGTTGGATGAGTGGATCAATTAATTGATCTATGGATTCATAGATAGATAGGTGGATAGATCTATGAAGATATATATATAAAAGGAGGATATGTGCTGTGGAATAAGGGAAAGAAGGAAACCAAAGAAGGTTTCCTTGAGAAGTAGGTTGTCTGTTGGGCTTTGGCTTCAATTACATCATAGTTGGCTTCAGAAGAAGACTGAAGACACCACAGCTGGGCTGCAGAAGTTGGGAAGCTGTGGGTGGCTTGTTTGTGGGGCTGGAAGGCTATAGAAGTGAGGACATTGGAGTCCTCTTGTAGGTGGGTTGAGGGGAGCCATGGTACCCACAGGGCTCCTCTAGACTGAGCCATGGGTGTGGTTTGGTTTCCCCTTAGTGAAGTCAGGCCAGTCTTCTCCCTGATTCCAGCACTAGTAGGAACTGTGTGGAGTTTCTTGCAGTACCCAGTGAGTTAACACTTGCTCAACTTCACTCAGGGCACAGAAAACTGCTCTCTGAGGAGCTGGAACAACTTGAAGATGAGGTCTTTTACCAGCTTGGAGAGAGGCAAGGCTTGCTGATGAAACAAGGAGAAGCAACCTGGGAACAATTTTATGAAGTTGACAATTCAGCATAATTTTCACCATAACTTTCTAATCTAAAATATGCACCCATGTTCAGCAGAGCACAGTGCCTTTGTTGCTTCCTCAATAAAACTGGGAGTTAAGTCAGTTTGAGGCTTCATTCTAGTGAAGCCCTTAACTTCCTCACAAAGATAATCTTTTTCTCTCGTGTCTTCAGTCATCTCTCTGAGAAGGGTTTGCTGACCCAAACCCAGAAGAATTAGATCTCACCCATCCTATAAGTACAGCCTCCAAAATCCCTGATCGTGAGTATGGGCCTCTGTCCTGAGCTTAGGGTCCCAAGGACCAGAGAGTGACGGAAAGCCCCTAGAGGCTCAGAAAAGGAATTTGGATGGTCCCTAAAGTCCATCTATTTGCTCATAGCTCTTTCACCCTCAACCTAGTTTCTTAAATGGGACTCAGGTCCAGCCTACATGAGCCACTCATGCCACTCAGGGGATCCTACCCATACAGAGCTGTCTCTCCCCAGGATGATGATCCTGCCCCTCGATGGCAAGGACCCTTCCTTGTGCACTTGCTCCTTGCCTGAGTCTTCAGTGCATGGCACAGCACCATGGTTAGTGAACTCACTTCATTATCAATTTACTCATTCCTGCAGCTCTTTATAGAGCACCAGAGCTGCTGAGCAAGTGAGTTGGTTCCACCCTCAAGGAAGCTCCATTCTGGAGGAAAGAGTGGGCAGCAAGATGTAAACAGGAAATGTAAGTCCAGGTGGCTGAACTAGAATGAATGCCAATAAAGAAGGCAGAGGTAGAGAGTAACCGGGTGTATTTTCAGTATGGTGAACACAAAGTCTTCTCTGGTGAGGGAGGAATGTGAGATGGGACCTGAATAAAGGATGCCATGGGGAATTTGATAAGAAGAGTGGTCCAGAGAGACAAAAATGCAGCATGCAGGGAATGCAGGAGGGGCATCCTAAGCCACAGCACATCACTGCGGTGAAAGCAGACTCAAGGACATGTAGTCACAGGGGAAGCCTCAGGCCCCAGTCAAGCAGGCTGTGGTGAGGAGGGAGAACTGTAATCTCTGAGCAATGCCTCGGGCAGAGACCAAAAGGAATGAGATTCCATTTGCAAACTAAAGGCTGATTGGGGCAGTGTTTAGGGGGATTGCTGGGGGAGAAGGGAGGAAGCAAGAGGAAAAGGACACTGGAGGTTGAGACAGGAGTGTGGATTGGGGCAGACAAGTAGTGGAGAAGGAAAAGAAGTGTTTGTAAGTTGGCAGCATGTAGGTGGTTTCAGGAGACACCACATAGGGTAGGGCGATCTCAGACAGAAAATGCAAAGGGAAGGAAGGAAGCAAGGAAGAAGGCCTTAGGTACAGATCTGGCACCACTGTCCTCTGCTTCTCCAGCTTGGTAATCCTGGACAGACAACCTCAACCTTCCATTGCCTTGGCTTTCAGGTCAGCCGTCATGGAGACTGGATGCCAAGTCAGAGGGATGTTAATGTTGCCCAGGGTTTCCCAACATGTGAGTCAAGGGCTGAAGTGTGCATCTCACCAGACACAGAATCCCAGCCCGAGGTCTGCAGTTTAACAGAACAGAACACAACATAACAGCTTTCTGATTGAG
Source organism: Dolichotis patagonum (assembly GCA_004027295.1). Classification (NCBI taxonomy): domain Eukaryota; kingdom Metazoa; phylum Chordata; class Mammalia; order Rodentia; family Caviidae; genus Dolichotis; species Dolichotis patagonum. Next base: position 44,986 of record PVJX010009391.1, on the reverse strand, counting down.
TTAAAGCTTGAGAATAGCTGGTTTAAAGCAGTGAATCAGCTGGTTTGGGGACAGTGACCTTGATTACAGAATCCAGGGAGTGTGAGAAACTGGTCACTCACCCCCAGGCTCCTCATCCTTGTTCCTAAAAACTCAGCTCATGTCTCCCCGGGAAGCCTTCCCTGGCCCCTTCCCACCCAGTGAGAAGGCCCTCGAGCCCCAACCTTGACAGAACACCTATCATACCTTGTTACAATTGGCCGATGGCCCTTAGTACTGTGGACTACACACATCAGGAAGGCCAGTAATGAGCTTGTCTTGCTCATAATGGTATCTTCAGCACCTAGGGCAAGGCCTGCTAAGGTGCTAAACAAAGGTTTGCTTATGAATGAATAAAAAGAGTTTGGACTTAATAGGTCAAGGATGTTGTATAGTGTTACAAACTTATTTCAAGGAGATTGGTTGCTGCTACTTTCCCCACTTCTGAGATCCTATGGTAGGCTGCCATCAGAATTCCCATCTTCAAGCTAATCCTAGAGTGACAGAGGAAAGGATTGGCTGGGGAAAATTCCAACTAAAATGTGAAAGACTAACATACTGTTTAAGGGTACCTACTTGTGATTTCTGAGATGATATTTGTTAACCAACTGAGTACCTTACTACGAAAATTCCAGCAGTTGGAAACAAAGGAGAACTGGGTGGGAGGAAGAATCCTCTTTTGATATTTCGCATGTGCCAATAAACTTCTCTGCGCCAATAACAAGACTTCAGTCAGCAGCCACGCACTGACCACAGTTGTCCCTGTCCACAGGAGAGCAGACAAAGATAATCACAGGAGATGGCTGTGAAGATCAATGCCTTCACTTCTAGGAGTGGCACTGATGGTAAACTTTTTGGCTCTTTGGGTTTATAGTAGGCACAGAGTTAAAACAGAGGAGGAATGGGTAGCCCAGAGACAGCGCGATAATACACAGCAGAGAGAGCAGGCGGCCAAACAGGGAAGTACAGGATGCTCAGTTCAGCTTGCTGTAAGGAATTTCTAGCAGCCAGTGCTGTCCAGCAATAACACCTCTCATGGCCTGAGGGCAGCTTTCCTTCCCCAGGGGTATGCAGGTTCAGGAGTCAATTTAGGGACCCTGGAAAGAGCAATGGGGTCAGAACTGTATTTTTCAAATCATAAGTCACAGTGCCTTCATCAGCACTGTGCCTTTATCAGCCCAGTGAAGTTAGCCCACTTAGCATTTCTAAAAATGGAAAAGATTTTTAAAAAGCCAGATGAGAAGGGAAGAGTCAAGAAGAGAAGGGGAGAGGAGTGAAGGAAGGGAAAGAGGAGACAGGAAGTATTGGAGTGTATACGCATGCATTCATGTGTGTAATTAGTGGTAGTATATACTGTGTCAAGAAGATTGAATGGGGCTGGGGATTTAGCTCAGTGGCTTAAGTGCCTGCCTGGCAAGCACAAGGTCATGAGTTCAATCCCTGGTACCAAAAGGAAAAAAAAAAACAGTTGAAAAAAATGCATTAGGACTGAACACACAGCGCTCTAAAGGAGCGCTCTAAAGTGCTCTAAAGGATATAAGTGCATGTATGTTTAAGTGTGTAGGACTGACAGCCATATTACTAAGTTTTTGTTAGATAGTTGAACAGAAATGTGTGCAATCTCGTTGCTTAAATGTCCACTTTGTATGCTTTACTTTTGTAACTTGAACAACTACTTCTAAGAGGACAATATGTAACTTATCAACTAGTGATTTCTTACTGTTTATTTTTTTAATTATGTATTATTTCTACCCTTTCTCTGTTTTGTTTTTTTTTCTTTAAATAAAATTTTAAAATAAAATAAAATAAAAATCAAGAAGATTAAAGCCCAAGGAAGGTGATCTCTAGATCCTTCCAGCTTTACAGTTACATGACACAGGTTCTTACATGTTTCGTATGGCAATGTGACTGTAGGATTCTAAGATTCATTATGTTTTTCATGCATTTATTCCACATACATGCAGTGTGTTCCAAACCATACTGAATGCTAGTGGCAAAGAGATACATCAGAATCAGTTGCTGTCGTCCAGTCAAATGACGGAGACAAACGTTTATTCCCAACGTTGTAACACATGCTGTGGTGAACACTTCAGTCAGCAATGAGTCCAAATGTTGTGTGTACTTCACCCAACCACATAAGGGAGCTGGTTTTCTTAGTGCTCCCATTTCATAGATGAAAAAAGTGAGGCTCACATGGTCACACAGAGCATTCATCAGAGCCACTCAGTGGAGCCATGGTCTGAAGCCAAGACCACCTGGGCACAGAGCCATATGCCTTACTTACCACTGGGCTCCAAGCTGTGTGGAGGGAGGGCAGGGGCAGAAGGTGTGGGAAAACTGACTTGGGAAACTGGGCAGGGTGAGCAGAACCAGGGAGAGCACTGCAGCAAAGGAATCCTGTATCTGTGTCTCCAAGGAAGAGAATGCTGATAACTTGACAAAGAACAAAGGTATTCACTTCATGAAGAGATGGCACAGAAGCTGCATCAAGAATAGCAGAAGGTGGAATTTACAGCAATAAGGCCTGATTTGAACTTCAGTCCCAGTGGTTATTAGCTGAGTAACCCTGGAAAATTGGGCTACCTCTCTGGACCTCCACTTCTTCATGTATTCAAGAGGATTGAGATGTAATTAGAGATTATGCCTGTGACACATTCAGCATCAGTGCTATGCCTGGCAGATAATGAGTTTCATGCTAATTACAACCCATTTATGAGAGTTTCCTGAGTTTGAATCCGAGCTCTGTCACTGCCTAGCTGAGTAAGTTACTAACTTCTCTGTATTTTAGTTTTCTGTTTTTAAAATGAGAAGAGTAATAGCATTTACCACATATGGTAATGAAAATAAAATAAATTAGTTCATATAAAATGCTTAGAAGAGTATCAGGCACAAATCAGGTGACTAATAGTGGTGGTTACAATTTAATATATCCATGTACTGCATGCTGTGTGGAGCATTTTAAGAATTTATTCATGGGCTAAATTAACAAATGATTGCTGAGGGTTTTCTATGTTCTGGGTAATATAAAAGTGCATAATGGGCTGGTTGGACTGCACTCGGCGAACCCCAAGCAGCCAGCTGACCAGGAACTCACCTGGGCCATGGCTGCACCTGCTCCAGCTGCGGATGGAACCACAATGCACACTGGGCAAACTTGGAACTCTGTGCCCAGAGGAACTTGGACTACAGCAGACTATCTGTGCTACCTTGAAGGGAGATTAAGTGACTCCTTCACCGCAACAAGATCTAAGCTGGCTCCAGTCAGTATGGTGAGTATGCTCCTAAAATAGAGGTGTACAGTACCTAACAGGGACAGTAATAAAGCTCCCTCCAACTAACTGTAAGACCTTGGTAAGTCTGACAAGAGTGAGGGCGACCACTTCCTACACACAGAAAACATCAGGCAGAGTGAGGAGTGTGCCGAGAAGGACTCCCCCAACTTGAAGAAAATCATAAGGGCTTATGAGACACACAGGTACACAATAGGGACACAGTAGGACCTCAGCTGACACAAACACTATAGACAGGGAGATTTGATGACCTGGAATAACCTGAAGATAAAGTACTAGCAGGAACTAAAAGTTGTATATCAATACTACTAGGCTTGTCAGCCCAGGAGGAATATAGGACTCACCCAACAGGCCCTACAGCAGGAAGTCAGGTGACTGGCCCACTTAGTCATTGTGGGACCCAGCAACTGGACAAATATCAACCTTACAGTAGGACACGAAGATACACACTACCAACAGTTGACACTGGCGGGTCTGAAGGACCAAACACTAACTCAAAAGGGGAAAATGGCAAAACAAAAAAGTAAAATACAATCTCAAACACCTAGTCCACCAGAAGCAAGTACAGGAGACATTGAATTAGAGGATTCCAAAAGTAACACACTGGAAACCTCTGAAAAGATAATAAATGAAATAAAAAAAACAACTCCATGAGGCCATAGAGGAAATCAAATTAGAAGTACTCTCCCAGGTAAAGATAGAAGTAACAACCTTAGTAAAGGAGTTACTGTGTGCAGCTAAAGAAGAAATAGAGAAAAAATACAGGAGCATGGGAAACTGATTGAAACCTTGAATGAACAACATAAAAAAAACAGAATTCATGAAGCAAACTGAAAGAGACATCCAAGAAACAAAACATTCTATTCAAAGCATGCAAAACCATTTAAATGAAGCTGAGGATAGGATTTTGGACCATGAGGACAGGATCGCAATTAGTGATTGTGAAAGGATAGAATTTTTAAAAATAATAGAACCACATGAAATGACAATCCAGAAGCTTCAAGATGATTCCAAGAGCAACAATATAAGATTAATAGGCAGTAGTGAAGATGCTGGAGTCAATATGAACGATATAACTAAAATATTCACAGAAATAATAGGAGAAAATTTCCCAAACATGGGGAAAAAAATCTGATATGCAGAAAAGTGAGGCATATAGAATGCTAAACAGCCACAACCAACATAAATCTATACCCAGACATATAATAATTAAGATCTCAGACATACAACATAAAAACAGAATACTAAAAGCAGTTAGAGAAGACATAGTCACCTATCGAGGGAAGCCCATTAGAATCACAGTAGACTTTTCAGCACAAAGCCTCAAGTCAAGATGTGCTTGAAATGAGATATTTCAAGCCCTGAAAAAAACAACTTTCAATCCAGACTGATGTACCCAGCAAAACTTCCATTCAAATTTCATGGAGAAACAAGATACGTCCATGACAAAGAACAAATGAAGAAATTCACATCCACCAAACCAACCCTAGAAAAAGTACTGAAGGACATACTACACAGAGATAAAAATGACCACAATCCCCAGAACAGCAGAAAGAAACCACCAGGTAGGACAAGCAATTAAATAAGGAGGAAAAGCAGAAAGCAAACTATTGGAACATAATATGGCAAAATTGAGCCAATACATATCAGTGATATCCATAAATGTAAACGGCTTCAGTTCAACTATCAAAAGAAATAGGTTGATGGAATGGATCAAGAAACATGATCCCACAATATGCTGTATACAAGAAACACATCTGACCCAAAAGGAAACTCATAGATTAAAACTCAAAGGATGGAAAACAGTATTCTGTGCAACAGGAACCCAGAGAAAAGCAGGGGTAACTATTCTATTTGCAGATAATCTGAACTTCAAACCTAAAATGATTAAAAGAGACAAAGAAGGTCACTACATACTTGTAAGCGGAAAAATTAAAAAGGAAGAACTAACAACTATAAATATATATGCACCAAACACAGGAGCACGCAACTATATAACACAGATACTAAAGGACATGAAAAACCAAATACACAAGAAAACAATTATTACAGGGGACCTTAACAGCCCATTGTCACAAAGAGATAGATCAACTAGACAAAAATTCAGCAAAGAAGTAATAGAACTGAATCATACCTGCAAGCAAATGGACTTAGTACATGTTTACAGAGTGTTTCACCCAACCACAACAGAATACACCTTCTTCTCAGCTGCACACAGGACATTCTCCAAAATAGACCATATATTATATCATAAAACATTCTTAAGTAAATGCAAGCATATTGAAATTATCCCATGCATACCATCTGACCTTAGTGCACTGAAATTGGAAATTAATGGCAAAAGAAATTGCAAAACCTGCATGCATACATGGAAATTAAACAACAAACTTTTAAACAACTAATGGGCTACAGATGAAATTAAGGAAGAAATAAAGCAATACCTACAATTCAATGAAAATGCGGAAACAACCTATTGCAGTCTGTGGGATGCAATGAAAGTGGTCTTAAGAAGGAAATATATAGCAATAAATAGTCATATCAAGAAAATAGAATGAGCACAAATAATCTAATGCTTCATCTCAAGCTACTAGAAAAAGAAGAGCAATTTAAACCCAAAGCTCATAGAATAGAGGAAATTGTAAAGATTAGAGCAAAAATCAATGCAATTGAAACTAAAAAAAAATACAAAGAATTAATGAATCAAAAATCTGGTTTGTTGAGAGAATAAACAAATTGACAAACCTCTAGTTAACCTTATAAAGCAAAAGAAAGAAAAAACCCAAATCCATGTAATAAGGACTAAAAAAGGGGAAATTACTACAGATCCAATGGTAATTCAAAAGATCATGAATACCTACTTTAAGAAACTATACTCACATAGAGAGGAAAACACAGAGGAAATGGACAGATTTCTAGAAACATATGAACTACCAAAACTCAACCAAGAAGATATAGCAAATTTGAATAATCCAATATCAGCTATTGAAATTGAAAACATAATAAAAAACTTACCAACAAAGAAAAGCCCAGGTCCTGATGGATTCACGGCTGAATTCTACAAGAAATTTAGAGAAGATTTGATGCCAATACTCCTTAAACTCTTCAATGAAATTGAAAAGAAAGCAGTCCTCCCTAAATCATTCCTGGAAGCAAGCAAAACTCTCATACCAAAACCAGAGAAAGATCCAATAAAAAAGGAGAACTATAGGCCAATCTCACTAATGAACACTGATGCAAAGATTATCAATAAAATACTGGCAAATAGAATGCAGCAAACCATCAAGAAGGTTATACATCATGACCAAGTAGGGTTCATTCCAGGAATGCATGGATGATTTAACATACACAAATCAATAAATGTGATACATCATATCAACAGAGCCAAAAACAAAAACCACATGGTCATCTCAATAGATGCAGAAAGAGCTTTTGATAAAGTCCAACACATGTTCATGATAAAAAAAAAAACCTTCAGAAACTCGGAATACACGGAGTGTACCTCAACCTTATAAAGGCCATCTATGACAAACCAACAGCCAACATTATACTAAATGGACAAAAACTGAAAGCTTTCACTTTAAAATCAGGAACAAGACAAGGATGTCCACCATCACCACTCTTTTTCAATATACTTCTGGAAACACTAGCCAGGGCAATCATACAAGAGAGAAATAAAAGGAATAAAGATAGGAAAGGAAGAAGTTAAATTATCACTATTTGCAGATGACATGATACTCTATATAGAAGACCCAAAAAACTCCATTAAAAGACTGCTAGAGGTAATAAACAAATTCAGCAATAAACAAATTTGTAGCTGGCTACAAAGTCAATGTGCAAAAATCAATAACATTCTTGTACATAAACAAGAAACTCACCAAGAGAGAAATTATGGAAATATCACCCTTCACAATAACATCTAAAAAAAATGTAATATTTAGGAGTCAAACTAAGAAAGTAAAAGACCTATATGCTGAAAATTATACTACACTAAAAAAGGAGATCGAAGAGGATATTACAAAATTGTAGGATACTCCTTGTTCTTGTCTAGGAAGAACCAACATTGTGAAAATGGCCATACTCCCAAAACTGTTATACAGATTTAATGCAATCCCAATCAAAATACCATCAACATACCTCACAGATCTAGAGAAAACACTCCTAAAATTCATTTGGAAATGGAAGAAACCTAGAATAGCAAAGGCAATTCTGGGCAATAAAGACAAGGCAGGAGACATCTCAATTCCTGACTTGAAACTGTACTACAAAGCCACAGTGATAAAATCAGCATGGTACTGGCAAAGAAACAGACCTGAGAACCAATGGAACAGATTATAAGATGCAAATATAAGTACAAAGACACTCATCCACCTGATGTTAGACAAAGGGCTAAACATGTTCACTGGAGAAAGGATAGCCTCTTTAATAAATGGTGTTGGAAAAATTGGCTCTCCACATGCAGAAGACTGAAACTATATCCATGCCTATCACCATACAGAAAACTAAAGTCTAAATGGATGAAAGATTTAAAAATTAAAACAGAAACACTAAATCTACTGAAAGATAGGGTAGGTAGAAGTCTTGGAGAATTCTCTCCAAGGCAGAGAATTCATGAACAAAATGCAAACTGCACAGGAAATGTTTCAGAGAATCAACAACTGGGATCTCATATTATTGAAAACTTTTTGCACTTCAAAAGAAATTACCAGCAGAGTGAAAAGAAAACCCACAGAATGGGAAAGAATTTTAGCCAGCAACCCCTCACACAGAGGACTTATATCAAGAACATATAAAGAATTGAAAAACATCAACCCGCCCAAATTCAAAGACCCTCTCCAAAAATGGGCAGCTGAGATGAACACTCAGTTCTCAGATAAAGACATACAAATGGCAAATAAATACATGAAGAAATGTTCACCATCACTAGTCATTCAAGAAATGCAAATTAAAACAACACTGAGATTTCATCTCACTCCTGAAAGAATAGCTGCCATCAAGAAATCAAATGATAACAAATGTTGGCGAGGCTGTGGGGAAGAAGGAACACTCCTCCACTGTTGGTAGGAGTGTAGACTGGTGCAACTACTATGGAAATCAATATGGAGAATTCTCAGAAAACTAGGACTGGAAGCTCCATTCAACCCAGCTATTCCCCTCCTGGGTATTTTCCCAGAAAAACTGAAAAGATCATATCATAGTGATATATGTGCACCCATGTTCATAGCAGCACAATTTGTAATAGCTAAATCTTGGAAACAACCAAGATGCCCATCAACCGCAGAGTGGATGAAAAAGATTTGGTACTTTTATACAATGGAGTATTATTCAGATATGAAGAAGGATGATCTTGAGGCCTTCATAGGTAAATGGAGGCAACTTGAAAATAACCTCATTAGTGAAATAAATAAGAATCATATTTATAAATATCACATTGTGTCTCTAGTATAAAAAGTAGTAAGAACTGTAGGAGTAATAAGACCCAAAATGTGTAATTGCTACTGTAAAAAAGAGAGGAAAAGAAAGTGATCTAAAGGATATACCTGCATGCATTTTTAAGTGTGTAAGATGAATGACCATATTACTGTTTTTGTTATATTATGGAGCAGAACTGTTAACAGTCTCATTGCTTGAATGTGTACTTTGTATGTTTTAACTTTGTAACTTGAACAGCTATTTCCAAGATGACAGTATGTAAGTTATCAAGTAATCATTTCTTAGTGTTTTTTGTTCTTTTCTCTTTTTTTCATGGAATTTTTATATTGTTGCTACCCTTTTTTCTATTTCGTTTGTTTTCTTTTCTTTTTAAATAAAATTTTTTAAAAAGTGCATATCTTGAATAGTTTAGGACATGACGGGAACCCTAGTATGAAACAGAATTTGCTTTTTATAAAGAAAGTGTGGGAGAAAGAATAGGATTGGGGTGGAAGGTGAGATCAGTGGTGAGAAGTGAGGCTGGAGAAATAGAACAGGTCAGATCAAGAAAATCATTGTATGTCTTGTCATCTTATCAACAGATGTGAGCCCAGAGAGAGCTTCAATTTGAGAATTTTTACTCATCGAATTTATGATTCCCAGTTGTAAAATTCTATGTTTCTATGTGCCAAAGTCGTTATGATTTTAAGGTTATAGTCCTATGACTTTGTATTCTTAATATTTCTTACTTGTTATAACAGATTGATATTAAAATGGTCATAATAAGGATTTCTGTTTTAAACTCTGACATGTAAAGGGTTTCAAAGTCATTATTCTCTTTTTAAAAGCAAGAAGAGACCAGACAGGCTAAAGATTAGTGACTTTTAGTAAACCCATCAGACAACTGAAGTTGTAGAACAAACTACCCCCAAAACTCTGTGGTATCATGTGCACCCAGAGAGTTACGATTTCCAAAGTCTGCCCATTTGGACCCTGCTGCAAGTCAGCCAGAAGTCATAGCTAGCGGTTCCATTGATTTGCTGAAGGCTAAGTGCAGATTGAGAATGAGACAGCTGGTGGAGGCCACAGTCATGGGAGGGGAGGGAAGGCCTCTGACTTTTACAGATTTTTTCCTCTGAGAAACTGCTAATGTTCCCATAGGAGAGTGTGAGACATCACGTCCTGCTGCACATCAGGGAGAAACCCAGGGCAGCTATTGTGAAGCCCTCCAGACCTTCCCCTAATCTTTAGAGGACAGGATTTTGCCATGGCAAACCTGAAACTTTATCCCAAATAAATGAGAGAGGACACTCTCCTCTGGTCCTCAGCATACTTTCCAGTTCAGCCAAGGGAAAAGAAATGGGAGAAGGAAGCAGTCTTTGCCTAAAGGAATAAAAGCAACATTCTCTTTTTGAAAGGTCAACTTCAGACGTAAGGGGCCCCCAAAAGTCTGGGTCTTAGAAGATTAGAGAGAGCTCTCCCTCCATCCATCTTTGTAGTGAACTTTCTTTTTAATCTGGTAGTGAATTCTTAATAGTTCTGGGTTATCTAGGCATCTACTGAGAACATAAGTTCAACTTTCTCAATAAGAAGCAGTGCTCAGCCACCCTGGATGCCTCCCAGCTCCTCAGTGTGGTCCACCCAGGGCTCTGCTTTATGCAACTTCCTCCTAGTGTCCCCTCCACATTAGGACAGCCAAGTACAGCCTACTACTGGCTCCACTGACCATCACCCTGTGTGGACTGTGAGCTATGCCACAATGACCACCTTTCACTCACATGTGGCCTCCTGGACTTTATCACTTGCTTTAAAGCCTCCAATTGAAATTCCCCATAGGGAGCCCATTTGAATAATGCCCTATATCCCATAAAGGTGTTAGCCCATAAAGTCCCTCTGTTTATCTTTATATGCCCCACCCCGACCTCCATGTGTGTAGCCTCTGTGTGTATTGTGCACCTCCCCTTGGACCTGTAAGGAATAAAATTTTATTTCTATCTTGTGTCTCTCCTGATCACTGATGAAGACACACACACACACACACACACACACACACACACACACTTTACCATTCCACAAGTAAGGCTTCAATCAAGATCTATTATGATATAGTGAATTACAGCTGCAAAACACAGACTCTCTGAGGAGAAGTAACAAAGCAAAGCTCTGTGGCTCACAGAGGAGGAGAAAACAAGAACACTAAAGAATCAGAAGCCCCTTGGTGCCTATAGTTATGAGCATTAAGGGGAGCCCAAGACTTAGCTAGGTTAACATCAATACCTAATCCACAATCTATTTCTTCAGTATTCATTACCCTCTATAACATGTACAATGTTCAAGAAAAATGTGTAAGACATGCTGCATTAATTTCTCAAGGCCACTATGGTAAATTTCCACAAGCTCAGAGGTTAAAAACAACAGAAATTTATTCTCTTACTGTTATTTTCTTACTGTTCTGAAGGCCAAAAATCCAAAATCAGTCTGAGCTGAAATCAAGGAATCAGCAGGGCTGCACTTCCTGCTTCCTCTGAAGGTCTGAGCAGGAAATCTTTCCATGTTTCTTCCAGCTTCTGAAGACCACCAGCATTGCTCAGTGTGGAGCCAAGTGACTCCAATCTATGGCTCTCCAGCCACACCCCTTTCTCCTCTTCTGTGTGTTAAGTGTCAAACCTTTCTCTATCTCTCTCATAAGAAGATATGTGATGACATTTAGCATCCCCTTGGATGACACTGAATAATCTCCTCAGCTTAGGACCCATCACTAAGCCTACAATATATGCAAAAAAGACAAAAAAAAATAAAAGAAAGAAAAATAAAGAGGAGAAGGAGGAGACCATGAGGAAAAAAGGGGGAGCATAGGGAGGGGGAGGAAATTGAAGAGATGAAAAACTCATCAGAAGCAGACTAAGATAGAACATTAGGACACTGGAATATAAGACTAAAATATGAGAATTACCAGACAGGAAATTTAAAATAACTATGATCAATATGTTATAGATTGTAATGGGAAAATATTTTCCATAAAAGTACATTTTTTAGACCACAAAACAAAGATTATCAAATTTTAAAAGATAGATATCATATAAAGTATCTTTTCATGATCACAATGAAATAAAACTAGAAATTGATAATAGATAACACTAAAAAAGAATAAATATACAGATATTAAACAACATGTTCTTAATGTTGAAAACGTCCAAGAAGAAATCACTAAGGAAATTAGAAAATGCCTTGGAATGAGTGAAAATAAAACCACTATATAGCAAAATTCATATCAAAGGTAATGCCTACATGTGACAGAAGAGTTAAAATCAACAGTCCAATGCTCTATTAAGACAACATGTGCTCAGCCAGCCCACCACACAGTTAGACCATTAAGGTGACCACATCAGTTGCAGTTTAGAGATAATCCGACCTGACTCAGTCTGATGACATCCATCTGAACTGCCTGTATCATCTGACATACAAACATATACTATTTTCAAGGACTGTCCAACCAAAATAAACTAGTCAAGGGCATGGTTAGTTTCAGTCACCCCCTCAGCCCCAGTTTCCTCTCTGTTTTCTCCTACCTTGTGATAAACAATCCCTCTGACTAACCTGCCCAGAACAAACCTGGCTGACGTACGACTTGATGCATGTAAACGATTATATATCAGCTTTTGTACATCTTGCTTACAAAACATGTGTAAGTTTTTGCTGCACTGTCAGCCAGGGCTGATGATTTGGACTTGGTCCCACTGACCCATTATCAGAGTAAAGAGTTGCCTTCCAACTCCTCCACGCAGAGGGTCTTCCATTTGGTTTGATGTCAGACCTCTACAACATAAAGATAAATTTATACCTGTGAGAATCCATGTTAAATAAGAAAAAATATCAAATCAACAGTCTAACTTGATACCTTCAGGAATTAGGAAAAGAAAAATTAGACCCAAAGATAGCAGGAAGAATAAAATAATATAGATGACAACATAAATATACAAAAACAATACAAAGAATAAAAACAAAAGTTGCCTCTTCAAAAAAACACAAAAAATAAAGAAAACTTTTACCTAGATTGAGCAAAAAAAAGAGAAAGACTCAAATTATTGGATTCAGGCTTGAGACTAAGAACATTACTACCAACTTTATAACAAATGAAAAGAATTACAGGAAAATACTAGGAACAATAGTATGCCAGCAAAACCAATAACCAGGCAAAATGGAAAAATCCCTAAAAATACACAAATTATCTTAAATGATTTATGTAATAATAGAAAATGCCAACAGAGGTATAACAAATAAAGAGACTGAATTAATAATAATAGTAATATTTGTAATAAAATCTTTCAACAAAGGAAGACTTAGTGCTTTGCTTGTGAATTCTAACAAATATTTCAGTAAATATTTAGTGAAATATTAACAACAATCCTTTTTCTTCCAAAAATATAAGAGGAGGAAACCGTTGCTAACTCACTCTACGAGACCAGGGTGACCTGGTTGTAATGCTGGATGAAGACATCATAAAAAATGAAAATTATGAGTCAATGTCATTTACAAATGTATATTAAAATTCTCCATAAAATACATAAAACTGAACCCAGCCATATATTAAAAGATTATATAGCACAGTCAAGTGAGACTGATTCCAGAAATGCAAGGGTGTTTCAATATAAAAATGTTCATCAGTGTAATAGCTCACACTAATAGAAAAAAGGGATAAACATTTCTACATGATTATCTCAATTAATGAGGAAAGAGGACTGGACAAAATTTAACACTCTTTCATGGAAAAAAAACACATCCAAAACACTAGGAATAGTTGGAAACATCCTTAATTTAATAAGACATGTTTATGAAAAATCCAAAACTAACATCATAATCAATAATGAAACACTGAAAGCTTTTCCCAAGAAATCAAGAACAAGACAAAGATGCCTGTTTTCACCACTGCAGTTCAGCATTGTACTGGAAGTTGTATCTAGAGCAATTGACAAGAAAAATGAATAAAAGGCAATCAAATTGGAAAGGAAAAAGTAAAACAATTCCTATTCACAGATGGTACAATACTATATATATGAAAATCCTCCAAAATCTACAGAAAAGCCAAGTGTGGTAGCGCATGCCTGTGATTCCAGCACTCTGTGAGACTGAGGCAGGAGAATCATAAATGGGAGTTATGTTTAGAAAGACGTTGTCTCAAAAATTAAAATTTAATTTAATTTTTTTAGAAGGATAGTGATACAAGTCAGTGTAAAAGCCCTGAGTTCAAATGCCAGCACCCCACCAAAGACAATCAACAGGAAAGCTATTAGAGCTAATATGAGTTTGGGAAATTTTTTAGATACAAGATCAATTTCCAAAATCAGCTGTGTTTATGTATCCAGCAATGAACAATCTAAAAGAGAATTTAGGAAAGCAATTTTATTTGAAACTGCATCTGCAAGAATAAAATATCTGGGGATAAATTTAACCAAGAAAGGGATTTTTAAAAAAAAGGAAGGGGATATATTATACACTGAAAATTATGAAGTGTTGTTGGAAGAAATTAAGAAGATCTAAGAAAATGAAAAAGCATAATGTCTACAGGTAGGTAAACTTCTTAGTATTATTAAAACCCCAGCACTACCCAAATGAATTGATAGATTAACAACATCCCTATCAAAACCTCAACAGCCTATTTGCAGAAATGGAAGGTCAACATTCAAATTCATATTGAATTGTAAGGGGCTCCCAAATATGGAGAATATTGTTGAAAAAGAAGACAAAATTGGAGGACTCACATTCCCAATTTCAAAACCTACTATATATAGCTATTGTAATTAAAACAATGTAGTGCTGGCAGGAGGATAAACATATAGACCAATAAAACGCTTGAAAGTCCTCCAAAATTAAACTCGTGTACTTATGGCCAATTGGTTTTTAGTGATAAATCCAGTCCATGGTGAAACATAGCACCTTCAACAGACTGTGCACAGACAACTAGACTTCCACATACAGAAGAATGAAGTACGATGTCTAACTCACTAAATACAAGATTTAGCTCATAACAGACCAAAGCTTAACTATCGAACATCTATAGTCAGTCATATGCCAGTATTCAACATAGCATTACTCACAATAGCCAAAATCTGGAAATAGGCTGTCTATCAACAGATTAAAGGTTAAATAATACATAGTACTTACATACTCACAATGGAATTATATTCAGTCAAAGAAAGGAGTGAAGTTGTGATCCATGTCACACAAAGATAAGCTTTGATACATGGCTCCAAGAGATATAAGCTCTACAAAATTGTAAACATTATGAGTCCACTCATATGAAATATGTATAACAGGCAAATTCATAGTGACAGAGAATAGATTAGAAGTTACCAGAAACTGGGGGAAGGAAGTAATTGGGAATTATTACTTAATATTTGCAGAGTTTCTGACTGGAATAACAATTTTTAAAAATGGTTGGAATAGTAGTAGTTGCACAACATTGTAATGTAATCAATGCCACTGAATCATATACTTAAAATTATTTATGTTGTATATAGTTTACCAAAGTAAGAATACCACCAAAAAAAGATGTCCAATAACAAGTATTACTAAGGATATAAAGAAAATGAATCCTTTTTATATTGTTAGTGGGCTATAAAATAGTGCATCTACTTGAGTAAGCAGTTTGATGATTCTCAACATTGTTAATTACAGAGCTACTACATGATTCAGTAATTCAAATCTTGAGCACGTACTTAAGGGATTTGAAAACATATATCCACACCAAAACGCTTATGACAATGGTTATGGTTTGTATCTAGATGTCCCCTCAAAGCCTCAGGTGGTCCTGGGTTTTTTCCAGAGGTGGTTGAATCTAGAGCGTGAGACTGACTCTTAGTGCCAAAACTGGGATTAACGGTAGGTGATTGCTCTGTTGGCCCACTGATTGAATCAGCACTGCCCTAATCCCGGTAGATTAGACACAATATAAGGGACAGAAAAGGTTTGTCTTGCTGTCTCTTGTTTGCTTTTGCTGTTTTCTGCTGTCATGAACTGTTGCCCCTCTGTTGTGTGCCACTCTGCCTTGGAGCCAGCTAATTATGAACAGTAACCTCTACAAACTGTGAGGCAAATAAACCTTTCCACCTTTAACTTGGGTGTCAGGTATTTTGTCTCAGCAACAAGAAAAGTAACTAAGACACCAGTGTTGATAGCAGCCTTATTCATCAGACCCAAATAGTGGAAACAAACCACATGTTTACCAACTGATAAAGAGACAAGCGAACTGGAACAGTGTAGTGGAATATTATATCATATAGTGAAGTATTTTTCAGCCATAAAAAGGAATGAATTAGTGGCACATGTTACAACATTGATAAACTTTTAAAAACATTACACTAAATGAAAGAAGCTATGAAGTTACATCATAGGATTCCATTTATATAAAATGTCCAGAGCAGCCAAATCTATACATGGAAAAAGTAGATTAGTGGTTTCTGTGGCTGTAGGGAGAGGAATGGGAAGTGATTGTTAATGGGAATGGTATTTCTTCTGGGGTGGCACAAAGATTCTAGAATTAGGTAGTGGCAGTGATTGCACAGTCTTTGTGAATATACTACTAAGATTGTATACTTTAAAAGGTGAATTTTATGGTATGTGAGTTATATCTTTATTTTTGCAAAGTAAAGGAATGAAGGAAGACAAACTGTAGTGACATTAATCAAAAGAACGCTGGAGTCACTATATTCTTTTTAGACAAAGCAAGCTTTAGAATAGGAAAGATTATCAGGGATAAACAGGAACATTACATAATGAGAAGCAGGTCAAATATCCAAGAAGTCATAATGATCTTAAGCTCAAAACAACGAAGTGTCCACATTCATGAGACCAAACTGATAGAACTGAAAAAAGAAACTGACAAATCTGCTATTTCAGTTGGAAACTTTAAACCTCTATTTCACTAATTAATAGATCACTCAGGCAAAAAATCAGTAAGACTATAAATGACCTGAATAATATTATCAGTGAACTTGATCTAATTAACATGTATAGAGCATTTCCCTAATAACATCAGAACACACATTTTCCCCCAATGCACTTGAAACCGTCACCAAAATAGACTACATTCTGTACCATAACACCAATTTTAATAAATTAAAAGACTAGAAATCATACAAATTATGTCCTCAGCAACAAAAGAATTAAACTAGAAAGCAATAATAAAAAGATAGCTGAATATATTCAGAAATCAAACAAAACACTTCTAAATAAACCAAGAGACCAAACAGAAGTCTCAAGAGAAATTAGAAAATATTTTTAACTAAATGAAAATACAAATCATCAAAATTTGTGGGATTCAGCTAATGTAGTGTTTGGAAGGAAATATATAGTATGAATGTGTTTTAGAAAAAAAGAAAGTTCCAAAATCAATAGCTTAAATTTCTACCCAAGAAAACTAGAGAAATAACAAGAAATTAAATCTAAGGGAATAGCAGAAAGAAAATATAAAAATTTGAGCATAAGTCAATAAAATTGAAAACAAGAAAGCAACATAGAAAATCAATGAAATCAAATACTGATTCTTCATAAAGATTAATAAAATTGATAGGCATCTAATCAGGTTGAATGAGATGGAGGGAGGGAGGGAGGGAGGGAGGGAGAGAGAGGGAGAGAGAGAGAGAGAGAGAGAGAGAGAGAGAAAGTTATCATTATTGATCCCATAGACACTAGAAGGAAAATAGAAGTATTGACAAGATTACAGAGAAAAGAGAATCCTTGTACATTTTTAGAAGGATTGTAGATTATGAAAAACAGTACGGGATTCTATTAAAATTTTAAAAAGTACCGTGGGTCCCAGCAATCCTACTACTCAGCATATATATATACATATATATATATATATATATATATATATATGTATATATATATACACACATATATATGACACATCTGCATCCCCATATTTATGTTTATTATTGCATTGTTCACAATAATCAAGATGCAGAATAACCTAATACTCCATCAACAGATGGATAAAGAAAAAAATATAATGGAATACTATTCAGCCTCAAAAAGAAAGAAATTCTATCATTTACAATAATATTAATGAAAACAAACCTAGAGAATATTATCTTAAACCAAGCACTGAAACACAAATATTGCAGATTTAACTTTGTGTGGATTCTTAAAAAGCTGAATTCTTAAAAACAAAGAACAGCATGTTGATTAAAAGGGCTTAGTTGTGGGAAAGAGTTAGGTAATAAAAGGGAAAAAATGAGAGAGATATTTATACTCATGTTTTCTTTATTAATTTTCTTTATTAATATCTGTTAATGATACAAAATTACATTCACCTTGTGGAACTGGTACATATACATATCCAACTTTGGTCATTTTTATTCCCACTTCCCTCATCCTCTTTACCTCTCCTGATACCTCTCAACTGTTCCCAATCTGATCTATAGATTCAATGGAATCCCAACCAAAATCCCAATAAGCTTTTTGGTAGACACTGATAAATCACTTCTAAAATGTACATGCAAAGGCAAAGCTGCTAGAATAATTGACACAATTCTGAAAAAGAACAAAGTTGGAGGACTCACACTGCCAATTTCAGAACTCACTATAATAAAGCTACAGTAATCAGAAAACGTGGTCAAAAGAATAGACACACACATCGAAGGAACAGAACAGAGCTCAGAAAAACACATAAACTAACACAATCAACTGAGTTTGGTACTCAACATTACTTGTCATCAGAAAAATGCAGATTAAAATAGAATACAACTAAAACAACTACAACATACCTATGAAATTAACTAAATTATTAAAAACCAGCCATACCACATAGTGATGCATAGGAACACTCATTGATTGCTGTGGGAATAAAAAATATTACAATCATTTTAGAAAACAGCTTAGAAGTTTATTAGTAAGTAAAATATAGATTTACCACACTACCACAATCACATTCAGAGATATTTACTCGACTGATTGGAAATCTGATGTCTACATGAAAATCTTCACGTAAATGTTTATAACAGCTTTATTTGGAAGCTGTTAGTTCTGGAAGAAACTAAGATTTGTTTAATAGATGAATGGATGAGCAAACAATAGTACACCCATGCTATGGAGTACTACTCAACTTTGAAAAGGAACAACTCTTAATCCACATAAAAATATGGATTACATTTAAATGAAAGAAGCCATTTTAAAGGTTACATATTGTATGATTATATGATTTTTTTTAAAAAAGCAAAGCAATACAAATTGCCAGAGTTTGGGAATGGGAGATGGTTAACTAGTGAGGCACAGTAGATATTTCAGAGCC
Organism: Dolichotis patagonum; assembly: GCA_004027295.1. Lineage (NCBI taxonomy): Eukaryota > Metazoa > Chordata > Mammalia > Rodentia > Caviidae > Dolichotis > Dolichotis patagonum. The sequence continues at coordinate 25,978 of PVJX010009391.1, read as the reverse complement.
AAGGAACTAATTCTGCATGGTGTCATAGTGACTGAGATTTTGGATAAGGAATTAATATCCAGAATACGCAAAGAGCCCCTCTACTATCCATTCATCACTAATCATTGGTCAGAAGCCATGCAGTTTTACAACACAATGGGTAAACATTAATGTATGCAAATTTTTCAAAACCTACTAGGAGAATTAGAGAATCACAGAGTACAATGTTGATGTTAACAAAAGAATCAAGTTGTATTACAAATGTGTAAGATAATCTCACTGAAGGGCTTTGGGAACAGAAGTGCTAAACTAAATAACTTTGGAAATGTCTGTAAACTATAAGATTAATAACAAAAAGAACTGTTCATAAGCACTGTTCTCTAGTTGGCAGAGTGTTCCTCATGGGAGCTGACATGGGTTGACACCTCTGAAATCCAAGTACAGGTATACCCAGAATTGAACAACAAAGTAAGTTGATGGCAGGTGGTAACAGACAGATTTCTCACTGTTGAAGTGGGGGGTTATCTATAAGGGGAGAAGGATAGGATGAGCCATGTGAATGAGTTAGCATTAGAGACATTCAGATGAGCTCTGCTTAACTTAGATATTTATGTTCTGCTTAACTTAGATATTTATGATACAGAAACAATTAGCTTTGTGTATACATGAGCTAGTATACATAGATACATTTCCTAGCTCACCTCACTGAGAGTGGCTCCCCAATAGCAATGAACACTGTGGGCACCTAGATTTTGGTTTCTAACCCCATTTTCAGATAAAAAGTAACCAGGCTTCTTGGAGAAATAGCTGCTTCTAGGGATGGAGCAGAAAATAGACAAGATGAGCCTGGAGCATAAGTACGATGGCACTAGAAGTGTCAGAAAGTAAGGAAATGATCAAAAGCAAAATAGCAGAGATGTTAAAGGGACATTGGAGCCAATAGATAGGGCCTTTAATGGCTAAAACTGGGACAATTTGAATAGCAAAATAAATAACACAGTTTTGGTTTATGACACAAAGTATATAATAGTGATTGCACAAATAAACAATAAAAAACTCCAGATAATTTATGAAGATATTTTTCCCTCAAGAAGGTAGAGTATAACTCCATTCCTGAAATGGGGACCATGCTTGGTGACTTCTCCTGTTGGAGTGACCTGGAGAACAGTGGCCACTAAGGAACAAGGGAGGACACTGAGGTAGGTTGTCTCAGTCCCTTTGGAGGATGCTGGTGGTGGGATGTGACAGCTATCCATCAAACTATGCCACTCACTGGCACACAGGAAAAGGAGAGTCAAGTGGTTCTCATCTGTCTCACAAGCCTAGAGTACACTATGGAAAGGGATAAAAGAAGGAAGATTGTGGTGGGGAAACCTGGCAAATACTGCCTTAGGCAAGTGATCAAGACTAACGTTATTAATGATAATAATGACTAACGTTATTAATGATGTTGATAGCATGTTGTCTTGATAATGTGAAGAAGAACATTATCTGTGGCCTTCCTTCTCAAAACCCAGTTTAATCATGAGAAAAATATCTGACAATCCCAAGCTGAATGACATCCTATAGAATACCTGACCAGTATCCCTCAAAATTGTCAAGGCGATAGAAACACACAGAAAGTATGAGAAACTGTCACAGCCAAGAAAAGCCTAAGGAGACATGATGACTAAACGTAGTGTGGTGTTTTGGACTGCAGTGAAGAAAGAAAACATTAAGGAAAGGAAACAGTATTAAAAGTTGAGTAACTTATAGAATTTTCCTAACACGCTAATGAATACAGGCTCTTCAGTTGTAACAAACGCACCACAGTAATATGTTAATAACGGGGGACACTGGGTGAGGGATGTACTAAATTTCTCTGAGTTTTTGCAGCTTTCTGTAGATCTCAAATTATTCTAAAATAAAAACTGTATTTCAATATATTCTCAATGGCCATGATAGTTCACATCCCCTGGATCATACCCATGGGAGTATGGCTCCACTACTCTACCCTGGAAAAACTGGTTTCTGTTTCTCCACCTCTTGAATCTGAGCCAGCCTTAAGATTTGCTTGGGCACATAGAATGCAATGGATGCAAACTTGTATGAGTCATGGAGTCTCCAGGGCCCCAGTATGTTACTGACAATGAGACACACATGGTACAAGCACCCACTGTACCCAAGCTGACAGCCAGTCACCTGCCAGCCATGTGATTGAGCCTATCCTAGATCAGACAACTTTCCACTGCACCTACACTCTGATCTCAGATGCAGGGAGCCAAGGGAAAATTAGTCAAGCACGGCTTAGAGCAGCAGGCCAATCAGCTGACCCACATGAGCAATAACAAAAGCTTTCTGTTTAAAGCTACTGAGTTTTTGGGGTAATTTGTCATATAGTAGCATCTAAGTGATTCTCTTGTACCTGGGCAATAACAGTGAATGTACAAGGTTATTTGCTACACCATTGTTTGTGACTATAAAAGATTAGGAGCAACATCATCCTTCATCAATAGAAGACTGATGAAATAATTTTAGGAGACTCATATAATGGAATATTATGTAGCTATTCAAAAGAATGAGGCAGCTCTCTGTGAATCAATAGAGAAGATGCTCAACGATTGATTTTTAAATGAAGCTACAAGATGTAGAAGAGTGTCAGAGTAGGCTTCCAGCACTGGTAAACATTTGTTTGCAGGGACTCGCGCCCTAAGTCTGGGAGGACATTCAGACAGTGTAATCATGATCTCCGAGGAGGGGGCGCAGGGTGGCTGATGGACAGGGGTGGCCGCAGACTTCCCTTTCACTCTACCTTCTTTACATGTTGATCATGTAGATACGTTATCAATTCAAAAATAAAAGCAGAATGTAGAACCTCCTGTGTCTTTCAAATTCAGAGTCCCTCATACCATTTCCTGGACTTCCAAGCTCCACCAGCGGGCCAAATAATAGTCTGGGAACAGAGAACTGGTCCCAGATTCTTCTCTCTCAGAAAGCCTGCCTGCTGCACCACCGAAAAGCTGGTTTCCTGAGTCCCCTGGTTAGTGAGCTTCACCCGGGCACAGCACCTTGCCTGCCACTGGAGGGCAGCACTACACCTCCTTCCCAGGAGGAGCTGCTGGGAGACCACGCTGGGCCTGGTTGGCAGGCGCAGGAAGAGAGCAAGCTTTGGTTAGCAGAGAGAGGATTTAAGGACGAACGGGACATAGATAGGGTCAAAATGCATTACGCACATTGAACATCCTCCCTCAATTATTTGAAACTAGCGGTAGTGTGAATGGAGAGTAGTGAGGGGGAGGGGTGATTAAAGTGTGTTACACGCATGTACAAATCTGCCAAAATGAAACCCATTAAAGAGAAGCAGGTCTCGATTTAGGGGTTAAACCCATCCCAGAACCTCATTGAAAGCAATGCTCTCCCAGTGCTAGGCAGAGGAATGGGCCCCCCAGGGATGCCTTTGCATCCCTTTAGCTGACAGACCCAGCAGATGACTTCAGCTCCTTGTCCCTCACCTCTACCCTGCTCTATAAAACCATTTGGAGAACGTACCCTCCCTGTTGCTTAAAACTAACAATCTCTATTATTAGGGTACCCGTAGAGTCTGACATTTACCCACTGCCTCCTTCCTCACCTGAGCTTGTCAAGGCGTCTGTAAAGTGGGAATGATTAAAACGATGAATTAAGCTCTTGATTTGTGCCCTTGTGCTAAGCATCTTATAGACTGTTACACCCTATTTTGCAGAAGAAACAGGGCCCCATTTTACTGAAGTAACTTGCTCATTTGCACAGTTGAATCTGAATCCAGAGCTCCCTGCTTGACCACTGAACTTCTGCCCCAAGGGCTCCCTGGGAGGTTTCCAGGAGAATGGCCCCAGCAAATGCTTTGAAAAGGGCCACGGAGCCAATTATCTGGCTTCCTTCTCCAGATGTATGTGACGTTCTTGTGACCAGTCGGATGGAAGGGCCTGGAGAGGACAGTTTTATCCCGGAGGTGAAGGGGGAGCAGGCTGGAACCCAGTACTGGAGCCACTAGGGGGCTCCTTCCACTGCGCACCTCTCCGCGGTCGCGCACTCGGCCTCCGTGAATAGTCCGGATGCCTGCGCTCACAGTCCCAGCAGACAGCTGTTTACCAACCCAGGAAGGAGCAGGTTCAGGCCCACTCAGATCGCAGCTTTCCCTCGCCGAGCCAGGCTCCGGGACGGTTTTCTGCCTCCGAATTCATCCCTCCCTCCGTCCTGCTCGGGCAAGGCCGGCCAGCTGTGGCTCGCTGCAGCGCAGGACGCGTCCTCCCTGGAGTCCTTTCTGCAAATGGAGTTCCTGTTTTCATGCAAATGCCTTTGTGCTTGCACTGGGGACGGGAGAACCGAGCCGCAGCTGACGCGGGCTGCGTATCGCTTTTCCGCCTGCTTTTCCAGTCAGTCTGAAAGAAATGCGCTGGGAACAAAAAAGCCGGGCGCAGGCGAGCGAGCACGGGAGCGTCACCCACTGCAGCTCTGTTTGCCTTTCAGGAGGCGGCGCCCAGGGGACACAACGCGCAGCGAGATGGCTGCTGCAGATCCGCACTTGCGGAACCGAGGGCGAGGTCCCAGCCACCTCTGCCTCGCTTTCCCTATGGGCACTGGGAGATGTGCTGTATAAGCTCTCAGCCCAGTGCCGCCAGCTCCTTAGTGTAAATTCTTTATGGGGCAGTGTAGGAGCTCCCCCCACCGCGAGTGGAGCAAGGTCCCTTTTCAGAGCTGAGAATAAGTGAAGACAGAAAGGACGAGATCATTTCACATCGCAACAAGTGTTCACTGTGGGGAGCAGATGCAATACTTGTGACTTCCTCTGTTCTCTGTGTTAGGTACACGTTTCTCCTGTAATTACCTCCACATAAACCGGTGAGATAGATCAAGTCTTTCCTCCTTTTACAGATAGAAAATTGGACATTCAAAGGAAATACAAAGTTGAACAATATACTCATGGGAAAGTCAGTCCAGTGCATAAAGGTGTTAGTAGGAGGTGAATTTGGACCCAAACAGTTCAGCCCAGAGTGGAGGCTTTTGCTCATTCCACTATCCCACCTCTGGCTATACTAGGAGGGACAGCAAAGGATGACATGTCACCTTGCTTACACAGGAGCCAGGGCTGTAGGTGTGTCAGGCAGGGGCCATCCAGCTGAGGCTGATCCTTCAAGAGTGACAGGTTCCAGCCTAGCTCTGAGCAGAAGGGACAGCCAGAGCAAAGGCCTTGAGGTCAGAATGAACTCAAGATTTCTTAAACACACAGAAAGCTAGGGATACCTGCCTCTGGGGCAAGGCAGAGAAAGCTACAGGAAAGACTAAAGATGGTCAGAAGCTGGGAGGAACGGGTTTTGCAGATCCCTGAAAGAGCTGGAATTTTATTACAGGAGGAGGACAGTTCCAACCATGAATGAGTAGAACTAAGCAGTAGGGACCCTTCTGGCTCGGGAAGCCTGGCTTGGAGGAGATTGATCACACAGACTTTAAACCTCCCCTCCCATCTGGCCTCCTGGCTTCTACATTCATGTTGACATTCACTATGTCCGTAGCCCTTGCCTCCAACACAAACATGGAAGTGTCAGATTGACTGAGTCGTCATCTTACAGGTGGGGCTGAGATGGAGGCCCAGGCTGATGACAGGGGAAACCGCCCTAGTTCCCACACTTTAAAAGATCCCTCTGGCTAGACTACAGCCACATACTTCTCCAGGTGCAAAAGCACACACCCACCCAAGCCTACGCCCCCTTCTGAAACACAGCAGGTTCCTGAGACCCCTGAGTGCCCTGTCCAGTGTTCCCACACTTGCTGCCAGGCCTCTGGAGCAGAACACTGGGCTGGGTGCAGCCAAGAGCCTCGTGACATGCGGGGAATAGGCAGCCCAGGACATTGAGCCTCGGTACCCAAGCACACATGCCCGGGAGTATGCACAGCGCCCATGGAACTGGAGGGCAGTGAGAGGAAAGGAAGCCGCTCACTGGCTGGGAGCTGAGGGACAGAGGTCCTCACTACTGCAGTCAAGTGAAACCCTCTGACAAGTCAGAGGCATCTAAACTGAACCTAGCCTTCCAGATCACTGTGGAATTAGACTTCTCCAGCAGATGGACAGAATATTTTTAAACAAGGTATTAGGTTGATTTCTAACTTTTAAACACTTTGGTTTAGAGGTGAATGGGCACCTCTCCCAGGAAACAGAAGTGGGTCTGCCCTAGCACGTAGACGATATCTAATACTTATCACACAGATTAATCTCACTTAATTTAATCTTCATATAGACTCTATGGGGAAAATCATAATGCCTGAGTTTTATTGATGAGGAAACTAAGACATGGAGAGAGTTAGTGAGTGGCCCAATTCATCAAGTTGGAAAGTAGCACTGAGCCTCCAGCCCTGATGTATCTAATTCCCAAATCCACTGCAGTTGGCCCGTGACAGACTCATACCCATTATGAGAACACAAAATATATAATGAATGTTTGAGCATGTTGTTAACCAGTCTGGTGGGACAGAAGCACTGTCTATATTAATGAAAAGGCCTTTTCTTCTTGATTCTTACTCTGCCGTCTCAGGGATAATAACCCTTGAGAGATTATAAGGAAGAGTCAAATGTTTCACTTATCAATGGCTGGAAAACAGAGGTCCCTAACAATATCCCAGGGTGTCATCCAGGTTTAAGGAAGCAGGGTTTATTTTTCACGTGTAACAAGAACTTGGAGATAGCCAGGCTAGGGCTGGATCAACAGCAGTGACATCCTTAGTAAGAAGCTTCTGCCTCTTGGATTGAACTTGTTGTGTACGGCTGCCTCACAAACTTCCCCCAAACAATGACCATTTTTTTCCTACAGCTTTGTGGGTCAAATATTAAGGAAGGACTCAGTGATCCATGTAAACAGAGTGACTGGAGTTATTACATGCTATGTAACTAATGCTTAAGCCAGCCCAGGGGGTCAGGATGGTTTCACTTGGATACCTGGTGCTACAGTGAAGATGATGGGGATGCTGAGCCCAACAGGACCCCTCTTCTTCTCTCCTGATAAACTCAAGGCCTCTCCAGGTAGTCATTCCAGCAGGTAGTAAACCTTTCTCATGGCAACCCACAGCTCTAAGAGGCCATGGCAGGAGATGCCCATCCCTTTAAGAGCTACACCTAGAAGTGACTTAACATCATTTCTACCATACTCTATTGGACAAAGAAGTCACAGACCAGTCCAGATTTACATACAGGAGAAAAAGACTCCTCCTCTCAAAAAGAGGAAAGCCAAGAATTGGTTGTCATCTTTAATTTGCTGCATGGTCCAATGTAGCTACTTGAGATGGAGCCAGAACATCTCATTCCAGCTATGGTAGCAAGAAGGAAGGAAAGAACAAGGTATTTGTCCCCCTTTTAAGACATTTTCTAGAAGATACATACATTTCCCCCCAGAACTCACATGATCATACCTAGGATATAGAAGGGAAGCTGACAACTAATGTTTATTCCAGGATCCCATGCAGTTTGCCTAAAATTAGGGATTGTGTGACTAAGAAAGAAATGGATATTGAGGAAAAACTAGAAATCTATTCTGGCAGTGGGGTTTTTGTTACCAACAGCCAAATACGTTCCTAGCAGGCCTGTTCTGCTACCTATCTTATGCCTCATATTACATTCTCCACAGTGTCATCAGAAATAATCTTTTCATCATTACTGTTTCAGGTTCCTGAAAGATAAAGCTTCTAATCATTTCCATGCCAACAGCAAGCATCTGAAATTTTTCTTGTGAGGGCCATGAGATTTTAATGCCTAAAATAACAATAATACCATCTCCTACCACTCAGGCAGTGTGTCATGCACTGTAAGGACATGTCTCACTCCGTCTTGACAGTAACCAATGAAGGAAAATGAAAGTGAGGAAAACAAAGTCCTCGAGGCTAAGTGACATGCTCCAGGCCACACAGTGAGGACATGGAAGGTAGAGATTCAAATTCTCAAAAGTCAAATCCTGGAGATGCACTGAGACCCACACATATAAAGCCCAGGGTCTGTTGACTGAGAACACCTCTGGAGAAAGGGCAGATGGCATCAGTGTGTGATACTGGAGGACACACCCATGAGCTTGCAGCTTCTGCTCATGCCCTGCAGTCCTTGCGTCATCCAGCCAGTTCACGGAGGCTCCTGCCACCTCAAGCTCTGAGATTGTTCTGAGTTCAGGTTTTTCCTTCCTTGGCCTCACCATGTTCAGATTTCTCAAATATTGGGACATAACCAGATGTCCCAATGAGGAAGAAAAGAAGACACAGTTAATATTAGGTTCAAATTCTGCTGCTGTCCATTGGTGAATCTCAGTTTCTGCATCTGTTAAATAGGAAGGGGAAATTCCTGCTTTGCCAACTCCTCAAAGTTTTGAGGACCAATAGGATGAGGGAGCAATGTGGTCCACACCTCAATAGTGAGTGTCTTGGGAATTAGGCATCATCTCCTTAGAGGGCAGAGAGATTCAGGAATGAAGGAAGCTCAGAAACCATGAAGCACCTTCTGAAGCTGCTGTTCACAAACTCACTGAGGGAGGGGCTTGGGTAAAAACACATCAGTGTCTCGTCAGGGAAACACTAAGTCCACTGCTTCTGGAGTCAGACTGACCTGTGTTTGAATGCCAGCTCTACCCCTTACTAGCTGAAGAATCTTTGGATAATCCACGTCATTGCTGTGTACCACTTTCATATCCATAAGATAAGGCTAAAGAGAGGCCTTCTCTCATTAAGATTTTGTTAGGAATCAAATGAAAATGTGCCTTTAAACACCTAATTCTTCCTGTAATCCCAGCACTCAGAAGACTGAGACAGGAGGATTGCTGTGAGTTCAAGGCCAGCTTGGGGTTACACAGTGAGTTGAAGACCAGCCTGTACTGCATAATGAGACCTTGTCTCACAAATAACCCCCCCCCCAAAAAAAGACTGGGGATATAGCTCAGCAGAGCAGCGCCTGACAGGCAAGCATGAGATCCTGAGTTCAATTCCTGTACTCCCACCCACAAAACCAAAAAATACTACCTGACTTTTTATTTTTACTTTTTAGCAGAACTGGAGACTGAACCAAGGTCCTCTACAGTGAGCTAATCCCCAGTCTTCTTCTTTTTCTTCTTTTTTCTAAATTTCTTGAGACAGTGTTTTAAGAACCGCCCAAGCTGGCCTTGGCTTTGTGATCCTCCTGCTTCAGCCTCTCAGAGTGCGGGGATTATAGGCATGCACAACCATGACCAGCTTAAAGCACCTAATTTAATGCAGATACAACGTTCAACCAGTAATCATACTAACAGTGACTGGCATTTTTTTGAGCCCTAATTAAATTCTGTGCTTTAAACATGTCATTGATTAGTTTGTATACTCAATGCCATAGCCTGAAAATGTAGACTGTATTATCATAGCCTTGTTATTTCCCCGCTGTTAATGTCGACATGGGGGTACAATTAGGACTAACACCCAAGGTTACACGCTAGGAAGGCTGGAGTTGAATCTTAAGCCAGGCTGTCTAATTCAGAGTTCACCTTTATTATTATGTCATGCTGATATCATGACTACTGTCATTGCTGTTGACTATGAGATATGTCCCAGTATCTCCACAGCTGCTGCCATAGTACCTGATGCGAAGAGGAGTTACCTGACACAGAAGCTGCCGGTGGTATTTCCAGTTGCCAGTGGCCTGGCGCAAGAGATTTACCCAACAGGTCAATTTAGGACAACTTACTACACCAGTCAGAAGCAACAGAAGCTGTCAGTTTGAATGTGTATACAGACAGTTGGGACAATGCAAAAAAGCTGCAACTTTAAAGATCAAATAGTTCAATAACCATAGGAAAAGTGCAGGGGTAATGAGTAATCCAAAGACCCCGGAGAGAGAAGAGGTACAAGGAGGTGGAGGCAAGAACTACACTGCTTCTGAGAGGACCATGTTCTAACTAGCCCCTACAAATAGCTTTACAATGAACCCCAGGACTGCAGATCACCCAAGAGGGGCTCTGTTTTTGGCAGTCAAAGTGAGGCTGACTCAGCCTCCTTTCTGCCCTTAGGATATCTGAAGACCTGGATGTGATCAGTGGAAAAGGCTGAGGCACCTGGACCAGTCCTCTGACACCAGAAGCATGGCTCAGTTCTTGGTGTGCTTTCCTCCATCTGCAGTGGCATCCTTATGATCTCCCCCTAATTTAGATGACTCCAGGCCTGCCCTCTCCTCAACACTCTCAGCCACTGATGCTGACAGCTCCATTCACAGGTCACAGACACATCACTCTGACCCATTCAGCAGCCACTCCTGACCTCACCTCCAATCCCACCCTTCCTGTAGGATTTCCTGTTCAGGAAATATCAACCCCAGGATTCCACTTCTTAGATCAAGTTCCTGGGCATCCTCGTCCCGACTGTTCTTCCTCTCTCCTAGTCAAGTGCTCCTTCACCAGCAGCTCCACCAGATCCACCTGTGCAGTGTATTTGTAAACTTACCACCATGGCCAGCCTGGTACCTGGAGTGCAGCCAGGCAGCTTATGAAAAATAAATCTCATATCTCCATTTTTGTGCTCAAAACCCACCAATTGTTTCTTTCTTGTAACTGAGAAGGATACATGACAAAACAGAACTTTAATAGATTGGGTTTTTTTTTTCAGAGATAAGGAGATACTCCTTTTAGAGATAAAGGGAGTCTCTAAATTTCTTCCTGCCAAACACAGAACACACAACCCTCCTGTCTTCAGCCTACATAAACAAACAAACAAAGCAGAGAGGAGATTGGATGTCAGGAGGGATAAATGTGACCTGGGGTTAACTATCACCTTTTTGTTTTCTCTCTCCCTCCTGTTCCTTGCTTTAGAACACCCCTACACACCAGTACCAAAGAGATGGTGATTCCAGGCAATGAGGCCCCTCTCTCTCCTTGGATCTAGCTTTAAATGCGTCCTTTTACCTTTCCACCAAACAATAATGACTTTAATTTGGCCAGAAGTAAGCAAATGGACCTGGGTGTGGACCTGAGTGGCTGATGACATTCTCAGGTGGAAGAAAACCAGAAATCTTTACAAAGCCTTCAGGGCCTTACACCCTTAGGCCTCCCCAGTTTCCCCTATAGACCCACCTCCATCTCCTTGCCTCCTACCACTCTCCTTCCACTCCTATTGACTGTGTTCCAGCCTGCTGAGGATGCTCACTGTTCTTGCAAAGGCCCTTTTCACTGCCTCTTTCCTAGACCTAGACAGCTCCTCCCACAGGGTTCCTTTTCTTGCTCTATTTGGGTTCTCTCAAATGTCTCTGTTATCTCGGTAGAGAGGCCTCACTGGGCACCTTATTTACAACTGCCTCTCACCCCAACACTGCCTTCTTTTGGCTTTAATTTTACCTGTAGCACTTATACCACCGGACATGTGGTGTAATTTTACTTAGTGTTTATTGCCTACCTCCCACACTGGAATGTGGGCTACATGTGGTGCAAAGGCATCTTTGTCAACTGTGTTTACCACTGTGTCCCCATTCCCTAGAACACAATGTAGGACACACTAGGATAGTAGTACTTAGCACATAGTAGGTGCTGAGTATATCCTAGTCAAATGGACCAAGAACCACATGAAAGGACTTTCTGGAGAAATTCTGGCTTGGTTTCCACTCTCGCAGGGGCTACCTTCCAAATGTTCCCAGACTCAGTCATTGTCAGGGTGACAAGCCCCAGAGCCCTGTCCTGAAGATGAGGCCCATTAAGAAACAAGTCAAGGGGGAGTGAGTCCAAAGAGGGAGAGACTTCTCTGCAATGCTATTTGTCTCCTTAATTCAAGGGCACTTGTCTGTCCAGGCTGTTGACTGTCCTGTCAAAGCTGGTCCTATCCTGAATGCTTAGAGCTCTGTGTCCCTACAAAGGCCTCCCTGTCCCAGAATGTTGGGTAGCTGTATGGGTTTCACAGAAGGTTTCAGAGACAGCTGGCTGCAGCATAGCTGGAAAATCCACAGCTGATAAAGCTGCTCAAAGGTATCCAGGACCACTGTACTATTTGCTCCACTTTGCTATAGTTTAAAATTTTCAGACAGAGAGAAAATTTTCCCTGAATTCTCCTCCCCACCCCACCCTTACACCTCCCCAGAGGACTTCCTGATACCCAACCACACACGCCCGTTCACACAACTTCTCTATTTTCCTCCACTCTGTCCACGCTGGTTGAGCAGTTGCCTTCTGCCTACTGCTGCTTACTGTTGCTTATTTGCATCTGAGAATGCTGAAAACTTCTGATACCCGATTGTCCCCGCCCTCCACACTTGCTAAGACTTGGGCCCAAATGGTCTAGGTGTTGGGCACTGAGGGTTGCTGAGTGCTCCTAGGCCCTTGGTTAGAGTAAAGCACAACCCGGTCATCTCTGGGCCCACCCTGATTCTTTGCCAGCACCCAGCAGCCTCCTGTTACCTGGACCCTTTCTCAAAGGCTGTTTAGCAACATCTTCATTCCCTTGGACAGCCTCAGGCTTGCGTCACCACTGCCCAAGTGCCTAGGAGAGATGTTTCTTGCTTCACCCCAGGGAATCTTAGTGGGTGACAGTCCATTACCTTATACAGTATGGCCTCACAGAGGCCACTTGGAAAGTGTGACGAAGCCCCAGAGGGTAGCTACAGGCCCAAACAGAAAAGAGCCACTGTCCCCCAGTCACTTTAAGGGAACAGCTGAAAACACATTCAAAGGGCCCTGATGATAATGAATATGCTAATATGATTTCCATCAGGCATCTATGCTACCACCAAAAAAATGCTTTCTGACCTTCCTCATAGATTCAAAGCTTCCATTGAAGTCAACGGGGGATTTGGGTTTAAATAACATGAAAGTTTTCACTTACATGGACAAAACTGGGAAGTTGTGAATTAAAGGTGAGTTTCACATTGGCCCTACCAGTGCCGACCTTGAGGAGGAGGTGTGGGTTCTAGTGGGCTGCAGTGGACTTTCTGGCCAGGTACCTGGAGCTGCTGCCTTCAGGAGAGCTGTGTAGACCAAACCAAGGCACCAAGCCTTCAAAGAGGGTCCCCAACTGTGGAGGAAGCCAGGTCCACCACCCACTGGCTGGGGAACTCAGACCATCACTTCTTTGCCCATCTGTAAAATGGCCTGATGAGAACTGCTCCCTCAAGATTAAATAAGAAGACTGTATGTGGGAAGGGTAGGGCAGAGTGTCCTGGAGAGAATGTCACAGGAAATGTACCTTGAAACTCATTGCCCTGCCACCTAACTAAGGCCAAGCAAGGCTGTGAATACCCCCACCTCCCACCTTCCAGCTCTTCCTTCCTTCATCTGACACCTCTTTATTCAGAACTGGAGATTGAATCTAGGGCCTTCACACTAAATTTCATTCCTAGTCCATTTATTTATTTATTTATTTATTTATTGGTACTGGGAATTGAACTCAGGACTGCCAGGCACGCACTCTGCCACTGAGCTATATCCCTGGCCCTCCTTTTTCTATTTTACGATGAAGTCTCACTAAATTGTCTGGCTTGCCATCCTCTTGCCTCAGCCTACCAGAGTGCTGGGATTACAGGCCTACGCCATGTCCAGTTTATCCAATACATAATTACAAGGCATTTTCTGGGTGCCAGGCACTGGGATGCCATGAATTCAGCCGCGAACAAAACAAATGAAGTCTACTCTCAGTGGAGTCCCCATTCTAGTGGGACAGACAGGTACTAAACACACAAAGAGATAAATAATGTGCACACGGTAACAAGCACCATGGAGAAGAAATGAGAAAGGCAGAGCTTCGGAACCAAAAGGCCTGAATTCAAATCCCAGTATACCCTTCCTAGCTGTGTGACACTTCAGAAGGTGATTTTATCTACCCATGTGTTCAATAAAATCCTTTGATAATTCATCCACCCACTGAGTAAATATTTATAAAATCACGTCCTGGGTCAAGCACTGCCCTCAGTGCTGTGGAGGCCACAATGAATGAAAGAGACAAAACTCTTTGCCTTCAGGAGTTTAAATCTAGAAAGAAAAAACAGCTACTAAACAAACGTACAGTCCTCCCTTAGTATTCTCAGGGCGTGGTTCCAGGACCGCGCCCTCAACACCCAAATACAGTGTTCAGCTAGGTTATGTAAACAACATAGTATTTGTGTATAACCTACGCACATCTTCCATACGCTCTAAATCATCTCTAGATCAAATATAATCCCCACCAGCTACATGTACTTGCTATTCTGTATTACCTAGAGAATAATGACTAGAAAAAAAGTTTGATTTTCTAAAAATAATTCTGACCCCATGGTCAGTAGAATCTCTGAATGTGAAAACCACAGATATGCAGGGTTGACCATGTACCTACAAAAAATAAATAAGGTGAGGGAATAGAGCACGCTGGGAAAGGTTGTTATTTTTATGTAGGGTAGTCAGAGAAGGGATCTCTGAAAATGTGACATCCAAGAACATGGAGAAGCTATCCATGTGAGTGTCTGGGGACAACATCCCAACCAGACGAGACAATGAGGTCCCCTGTGGTAGGACTATGTGGGTGCCGGAGGGCTCCCAAGTCATAGGCAGTGGAGGAGCAGCAGCTGACTCCATGCCTGGTTTTGAGTAGGTGCTCAAAAGAGACCCATTATTATTATATGCCTTTCATGGAAGACAGGGGAGAAGTCACTTCTCACTATTGTAAAAGTTCTTGCAGGCTCTGGGAATTGGCAACTTTTCTACTGCCTTTCTCTCTCCAGGTTTTTGAATGATGACCAGCCCCCAGCCCTCACACAAGCCACCTCTCTCCCCCCAGTGCCAGGCTGAGGCAGCTCACAGGAATATCTGACATGTGGCGGTGGTGCTGGGAGGAGGGGGTGCACAATGAATGATGGTTATTAAAGAATATGGCAGCATCTTGAATTTCCTTCCCCTCCACAGCCTCACAAATTAGACGCCCTGGAAATGCACCCATCGCCAAGATGCACTTCCATCTGGGGTAGGAGGCCACATCTGCTAAACAGCTGCATCTTGTTTAAGAGCTGGTGCTTAATTAAATTACTACATTCCAGTACGGGCAGGCAGAGTCCAATGGGAAGGGGCAGGCCTGGCCCTAGCTCAGGCCTGGGATATATTCTACCTCTTCCCAAGTTGACCCGAGCACCCTTCCCTCCATGCATCTGCGGGGCCAAGCAATCTGGACTTTTGATGGTCTCAGATGGGCCTTGTCATCCATGTTACTCATTTGCTTTTATTCAACTTCTCTTTGCCTTTTAAAAGGCTCAGCCCAGACATCAGCACATCCTCCAGGAGGCCTTTTCCAACCCCCTAGGGACAGGGAATCACAGCCTGTGAGCTCTCCTGGTCTGTGTTTTCCTTGATTGGAGTGTTCGTGCCTTTGCATTGTAATTGTGGGTCCCTGCTGTTTTGTGAGCTCCTTGTAGTTGGGAACTGTGTTTAATTCATCCTTGTGATCTCAGCATTGCGCCTGAGTCCCTATCAATGCTTAATAAATGTTCAGTTAGAAAATGGAAGGAGAGAAAGAGGGAAGGAGCAAGGAGAGCGAGGATACAGGGATGGAGGAATAGAGGGTTGGAAGAAAGAAGAGATCGGTAAATACGTGGATTCCAGGCCACCATTTAAACATAAGCCACCACCATTCCTCACTGGGACAAATATCCTGACTTCTCATTGGTCCTCCAGCTTCCATTTTTGCCCCAAGTAATCTTGTCTACTCAGAGAATTTAGGAATCTTTCAAATATGGAATTGCATCTTGTCATTCCCCTGTTTAAACCTCCCAGGAGCTTCTACATTCCTCACCCTGACCTCCAAACCCCTGTAGGACACAGCTAGCAACCCTCACCCGATCACCTTCTGGTCCTACCTGGGAAAACTACCCAGCTCTCTCTCACCTTAGCCCTGTAAGTCTTCTCTTTTCTTGGCCTTGGCCTGGCTCTGACTTTCCCAGCCGTCAATCTAATATCCGTCCCAATCTTCAGGATTAGTTCTAATGCCCTTCTTTAAAAAGACATTTCTTTACCCTCCTTACTTAACATGCCCCCCATCTTGGTCCCCAAAGCCAAAGGAGCCTGTCTTAGCCCACCAGTATTTGGCTGCTGAGATCCAATCCCCCGCCAGAGCACCAACCTCAGGTACAATGGTGGTGGAACCCATTCCATGGGCCAGTGAGAAGCCACCCCTCCCCCTGGATGCTCACTCTTCCTCTCCATCAACTGAAGATCCTTCATGAATGGGCTTGTCTGGAACTGCAGCAATTAAACCATCAGAGTAACATTGGACCATTTGTTTACTATGGCACTTAGAGCTGGAATGGTATGTTGTTTTGACTGTTTCTATTTTCAGCTCTGTTTCCCGGGGTAGTAGGGAGAGGGTAGGCAATGAATCCTGGGCTATCCAAGCAAAATGATGCTTCAGTGAATCCTAGAATTTCAGAGTCACAGAATAGTAGAATCATTGTCATGGAATATGAGAGCAATAAAAATCTATTATTCAGCCTCTAGGTTCCTAGATTCATGGGATTCTAGGGTTTTACTCAACAGAAATTAAAACCTTACTGTCAGACCAGTTGAGGGCCAGAGTCTAGAGAGATGGGATCCCAAGAGACACTCACTCTGTTGCATTCTCTACCCCCACACCTCTGCTCAGAAGACCTTATGGAAACATCTTTTCCACACTGTGTCCTGACATGCACAGAGGTTGTTGGTCCCTGCCACTTGTGTCTTGCTCATTTCTCTTCATGGTACTGATCACCACCTGACATGCAATACATTTCTCTGCTTATCTGCTTACAGCCTGTCTGCCCAACATGTTAGATTGAGGTCAGAAACTTTATTTTGTTCTCTTTAAGAACGGTACTTAGAACAATATGTGACACATAGTAAAGTTAAAAGAAAAAAATGTCTATTCATCCAACAAGGATTTATCACATATCACTTCATGCTGGTCCCTTGGAGATGATCTCATCCCAGTATGGGAGAGAGGTTTCATTTTACAGGACAAACACAGTTGGTAGCAGATAAGCAGAGTGCTGCACTGAAGTGGATTCTCAGGGCTCAACCAAAGTGCAAGGAAGGAGAGAGGCAGCCATGTCTGCCAGGGCTTCTAACCTTACCGTGAAGAAAACTGGGGTCCAGAAGATGATCCAGGGCACAGGGTTCAGCCAATTTGGGGTCCTGCAGCTGAGACTGGAACCCCTGTCGTTCTGCTTGTGCCCTCCCTTCTTACCTCATGCTGTGGACCCCAAGCCTGCATCCATGCCCCAGCCCCTGTGCACACCTCCCCTCCTCCCTCAGCCTTCAGGCTCTCCCTCTGCCCAAGCCTCTGGGGGTTAAGGGGCAGCAGGAGTCCCTGGCCCTGAACCTCAACCTGGGAACTCAATTCTGGAACACTGCCTGAACACACAAATCAGTTATTTTTAAAAATCCAAAAAGAAAAGGAAGAAAGAGAAAACTCACTGCATCGGCCCCTGCACCAGGCCTGGTTGAGAGAATAGAGAGTTGAAAGGAACAAAGAGTTTCCTCAAACACGGCAGATCAAGGGCTTGGCTTATGTGGTAACGGGTAACCGACCACCGCGCTTTGTGACAGATCCTTCAGAGGCCGCAGCCTCTGTTCCTGCCGCAGTCTTGGCAGGAGGGCTGGGGGAGCCAGGGACACCCTCCTCCCCCGCTCCGAGGTCGGGCTGCTTACAATCGCAGACTTTGAGAACTGGGAACGTCAGGGACTCAAAGGCCCTCGCAGAGCATGGAGTCCAACCCTCACTTGGTCAGCTGGGCAGGCAGAAGTCCTGGAGGGGCTCAAGGTCGCACCTCAGGGAAGGGGGAGCAGCAACATGCTCCAGCCCCCTCCTTCCCCCCACTGTACCTACTGCACCCATCGTGGCTGCCTGGGAAAGCCTTCTCGGGAACTCTCCCACCCTCAAAGATATCCTCCTCTCTCCTCCTGCAGATTTTCACTTTTGGGGTGCTTATGGAGTATGGTTTTTAACTCAGTTCTCCAAAGTGGGAGCCAGTTTACTTCAAAGTCAATTGTAGCTGGGTCCCAGGTTCCGCGTGTAGGGCACTGGGCACGGCTGTTCCCAGAAGGTGCTCCCCATAGGTGCCACAAAACCCCAGTAACCTAAGTATTGTCATCCTCGTTTCTCAATGAGAAAGCCAAGGTTCTGAGAGCCTGACCAAGGAGACAAAGGTGACACATTGGTGACTGGCAAGGCGGAAACCTCCACTCAGGGCTGCTTGTCTGCTGAGCCATGCTCCTTCCATCCCCCTGCTCTCTGCCCTCCCCTGTGTATCAAACATTGGGAACAGCTGGCCTGCATCCCACACTAGAAGGCCAGGCTGGAAAATAGCATCTCCTCCCTTAGAGTCCTGCCTCAGAGCCGATGGGTCACCATCTTGCTGCCCTCTCTCCTCTGCTTCCATGTCTAACTAACAGAGTCTCTTTTCTGTCCCATCTTTCAAAATTGTCATCTCCATCCTCTCTCTCTCTCTCTCTCTCTCTCTCTCTCTCTCTCTCTTACTCTCTCCTTTTGTCTGTCTCTCTCTCTCCAGCCTCCCTAACCTTCTTACCACCCTTCCAGGACCTTGAGCCCCTCCTACGTCCCATACAGACACATGATATTCCAGCAAGGCCTACATCCCAGCTTGGCCTCAGACTGGTCAGGAACATTTCAGGGTGTGGTGGGGTATCATGTTAAAGGGAACTGAGCCAGCCTGCCTGTTCCTTTTCTTCCTCAGAAATGACTGTTGCTTTCCTGGGAGGCAGAAGAGAAAGTCCCTGAATAGGGATTTAAAGAACTAAGCTCTGATTCCTTCTTTTTAATATTTATAAAGAGAGAAAGGGGATAATTTCAAGAAGATCATTTCAAGGCGAAAACCCACATATTTTCAATAGAATTATTCCAAAAACCCCTTTCCGGCTCATTGGAGTGTATAATTCTGTAAGTTAAAGACGTGAGGCCTGGTTTCCAAGTTCCCTAAAATGACGCAGCTAAGAAAGGCCAGAAAGGAAGTGGAGGATGGTAAAGAGATGAGGACAAGCCTGTGCCAGGCCAGGCTGAGGCTACTTAGGGGCCACAGAGCAGCAGCAACTGGAGCCCCACCCTTGCCCCCACCTCTGCCTGTCCCCCCAACAAGCCAATAAAACTCAAGGCTAACACCATCGTCACATATCCAGGCCCAATCCAGAGATGGTTCTCTAAGTCTGGCTCTACAGTGCCAACTGTCTGTACAAGTGCCAGCAAACTTCTCAGTGGGGAGCACCCAGAGTGGCCCCACTGGACACCATCGTCCTCCCCAGACCTCCTCCATCCTCAGTCCCTATCACAACTATACAGGTGCCCAAGATGGTGAGCTTGGTGTCAGGCTTGGATCTTGCCTCTCTCCTGCCTTTTCTAGTTAGTTGCCAAGACTTGGTTCTACTGCCTTCCATCCCTGGATCTTCCACCTCCACACTGTCCCTGCTAAAGCAGCCTCAGTAGCTCCGGTTTAGACCACTGGGATGGCTCTTTCAGCTTCTTGTGCATGTTCAGGCCAGCAAAATGATCTTCCTAGAACTCAGCCCTGACAATGGCCCTCCCTTCTTCAGAAACAGTCCTGGCTTCCTGCCACTCCCCTTCCAAAGTGAGGATGACATTCCCTACCCTGGCATCCATGATTGGCCACAACCTCATAACTTCCCATCACAAGTTCTTCACTGTGGGCAAAATGAGTCACTCATTTTAAGACACATTTTCCCACCTCCCAACCTTGGCTGAAGCTCTCCCTCCCTCCACAATGCCACCCATTGCCTTGGCACAGTTACTTTAATCCAGGCTTAGGGCCCAGCTCAAATGTCACCTATCTATGAAGCATGGACATCATCCCACCTGGTCCTCTCTACTGTAGATTATCAGTCCTTCCCTGTCACTATGACATTTCGCTTTGGACTTGAGACAGGCTGAGGGGCCTGAGAACAGGTGGGATCTATGGATAAGACAGAAAGAACTGGAAGAGGGACCACTGGGACATTCTCTGAAACAGGAATCAGCTGGACTGATTCTGAGGGATG
The DNA here is from genome assembly GCA_004027295.1 of Dolichotis patagonum. NCBI lineage: Eukaryota > Metazoa > Chordata > Mammalia > Rodentia > Caviidae > Dolichotis > Dolichotis patagonum. The sequence goes on along the minus strand of PVJX010009391.1, from coordinate 6,011 downwards.
CTGACCACCATACCCGGGATCCTCTGATAATAATTGCAGTTCCAGTGGTGATTAGCAGTCTCATTGCAAAGGGCAGTGACTGAGCACATTTGACAAGTCAGATTCTGTGCTAAGTGCCTTGTTTATCTCATCTCATATAATCCGTGTCCTGGGGACTATTATCACCTCAGTGGGAAGGATGAGGAAACTGAGGCTCGGAGGGGGCAGTGGCCTACAGAGCATCACACTGTGAGTCAGAGGGGTCAGCACTCTGGCCAGAGAAGCTCAATTTAGTAATCCTGGTGCTTAACCTTAGCCACATGGAGACTGCTGACGCCTCAGTATCAGTCAGAACCGAGTGACTCGGTCTCTGACTCATCCTACTAAAGAGGGCTAAAATCTGTGAGTCCACATCCCTCCCTTGGGCCCCACACTCCCACCTTGACTGTCCAGTTCCCATTTAACAAACTTTTCACAAACTGGCTGGCTCAGCATGTCTTCCTTTCCCTGCAGGGAAAGGCAGAGTCCTGAACTTCAGAAGCCCATGGAGGCTGGGCATGGTGGGGTACACCTGTAATCCCAGGTTGAGGCAGGAGGATAGCCACATGTTCAAGACCAGCCTGGGCTACATAACAAGACTCTGAGTCCCCCTCAAAAAAAGAAGTCTATGGGACAAAGCTATGCCTGCCCCTCTTGCTTGCCCCAGCATTAGCTTGGGTAGGCTTGGCCTGGGCCGTGCCTTGGTCCACCTCTAAAACCCCCAGGGGTGCACCAGGCTCATCCCACTAAACTTCCTGTCACCTTCCACCATTGCCAGGGTCTGTGCCTAATTCCCAGACTCTGACTTCATCTCTCTCCCAGACATCTACACTGGGCCCCCCTCACTTGTCTTCCTACTTCTGCTCTAGGCCTTGTCTACACGGCAGTGCTGTCATTTGAAACAGACACCACAGTAGCTCTCTAGCTCTTAAAACCCTCTATGGCTTCCCATCCCAATTAGAGTAGACCCTAAGCTCTCCATCCTGGTTCCGTGTGCTCTGACCACCAGGCCTCCTTCCCAAGCTCTGGCCACATCATCCTTCCAACAGAGCCCAGGGCAAACCAGGTTCTCTTCTACCTCAGGGTCTTTTCTTTTGCTCTTTCCTTAATTTCTCACCTAGATTCTACTTTCTGCTCTTTCAGTTCCAAAGTCACCCATTTTTGGAACCCAGTGATTCATAGCAGTCATGCTGTCCTTTCCCTGCAGTGTGTGCTTAGACATTTCAGTGTTTCTAAACTGCTGTCCTCTGGAGGACATTTTGCTAATGTGCAAACTAGAAAGCTCTGAGCTTCGATCCTGCATGGAATTATCACACAAACAGCCAGACACGAGATGAACTAATATAGAAACTCTGGGAAAAGGTCAAAGGTTTATGGCATTCAAGTGAATATCCAACTAAGGAAAAGCTACCTTTAAGACTAGAAAAGTTCTACAACATTTGTACTTCTTCAGACCACACCTTTCTCTGGCACACCTGCTGCCTAGATCTGGTGGAGGCAGTAACTGTGTTCTTAGTCTTCTCCTTTGAACCAAAAAGAGAGTGACTTTACTTATAACATTCTAGCCTGTTAGGCAGGGCTGTCTAAAAGACTGCTGTCTCTTTATCCTAACTTGCATCTCAGGCAGGGAGCAGCGTGGGCACTGTTCATGAAAGCTTCCGGAGACAATCGAGCCAGGCAAGAGACTAGGGGTGGGTACATGCAATAGGGCATCTGTGGCCCCGGGCCGAAGCTGGGGGCTGGGGGCTGGGGGAAGAGTCTGATATATTAAGATTCTCTGTGCGTGTGTGGGGGTGGGGGAAGCTGGGAAAGGCACCTGCAGACTCAGCAAGAACTTCCCAGAAAAGACCTGAGGTCCTTCAAACTTCACCTGGTGATAAACTCTGCCAGGCTGCAAAGACAGGACAGGGGTGCTTCTGTGACCACCCAATTTTCAACAAAAGAATCACAATAAAGAAACAGAAAACATGGTTCAGGCACAAGAACAAAAAAATTGACAAAAACTGTCCCTGAGGAAGCCAATACTGGACTTACTGGAGAAAGACTTTAAAACAACTGCCTAAAATATGCTCACAGAACCAAGGCAAAACAGGAAAGGGAATCAGGAGACTGATGTAATAACAAAATAATAATGTCAACAAGGAGACAGAAGTAATGAATAATGAAGTCAACGTTACAATAAATGTATGTTAGTAGTTGTGCTGTACATAATGACATAAATTTTGACATCAATAAAATAAAGTAAGAGATAGCAGAGCTGGGCAGTAGAATTTTTTCATGCAACTGAAATTTAAATTGGTATCGATTCAAATAAGTCTGTTATAAATATAGTATGGTATATGTAATTCCCATAATAACCATAAAGAAATATCTGTATGTTTACAGATATTTCTAATTATCAGTAGAACATTTGTATCTATTGCTTACAGAACATATCATAAATATCTATAGAATATGCATGAAAGGAAATGAGAAGGTAATAAAACACATTGCTAGAAAAAAATCAACTAACCGCAAGGTGGTAATGGAGGAAATGAAGTACAAAAACACTATAAAGCATGCAGAAAACATGCAGAAACCAAATAACAAAATGGCAAAAGTAATCATCAGTAATTCATTTAAATGTAAATGGATTACACTCTCAAATAAAAAGGCATAAAATGGTGAATGAATTAAATTATGAAAATATCTAAGTATATGCTTTCTACCCAAGGCTCACTTTAGATCTAAAGACGCAAATAGAATGAAAGTGAAAGGACAGGAAAAGATATTCCATGTAAATCTTAACCAAAAGAGTTCTGGGGTAGCTGTAACAATGTCATACAAAATAGACTCTTAGCCAAATGTGGTTATAGGAGACAGGTGTTATGTACTGATTTGCCAAATATAGCTCAACTCCTTCCAGGAGTTTAGGCCCTTTCTTTTCTATTTGTGGGCCAGTCACAAAGACAGCAATGGAGATACTTGGGAACTGTGGGAAATTCAAGTCCCCCAGCCAGGCCTCCAGGGACAGCAGGCACTCCTGAAGCCCAAAGAGGGTACCCTACCCATTCTGAATAGTTAATGTTACTGTGAGGACACTGAGGACCAGACAGGACAGGGGATTGGGCGAAGGCCACATAGCAAGCTAATGGCACAAGTGGCATTCAGACCCAAATTGGCTTATTATTTCTCTGTGGGTCTCGCCCATGACATGTGATTTCTCTAAGTCATCCCCTCCCCCTCGGCTACCCCTCTCTGTCTTCCCTGTTTTATAACACCACACCATTTGTTGTTTGTCTCCCATCAGACAAAGCTTCTTAAGGCCGTTTCTGGAAGTATAAGTTATACCATCTCATTTGATTCTCACAATAACCCTGTGAAAAAAGCACTTTTTTAAACCCCATTTTACAAGTGATATCCCTGAGCTCTGATATACGAGAGACCAGGTAGCAAAGCAATGTGGCCCAGCTTCCTAACTCCAGGTTCCAAGACCCTATTTGCCCTCAAAAACATCAAGAGATTTGTTTCAGTATAATCCATCATGCTACAAATGAAAGAAGACCCTCTTTTTTTTTTACCATAGCCATGCCAGCATTTATTATTGTTTGATTTCTTAATAATAGTCACCCTTCCTGCAATAAGAGAGAATCTTACACTGTTTTAATTTGCATTTCTCTAATGGTCGGAGGGGTTGAACATATTTTGATGTAATTGTTGATCATTTGTATTTCTTCCTCTGTGAAGTATCTGTTCATTTCTCTTGACCATCTCTTGACTGGGTTTTTTATTTTAGATAATTTAATTTTCTTTTTGAATTCTTTATGTATTCTAGGTATTAATCCTCTGAGGAGTAACCGCCAAAAATGTTTTCCCATTCTGCACATTGTCTTTTCACTCTAGTGACTAATTCTCTGGCTATACAAAAACCTTCTGATGGTGAGAATGTAAACTAGTATAACCATTATGGAAATCAATATGGAGATTTCTCAAAGAACTGCAATTAGAAATTCCATATGATCTAAATATTCCCCCACTAAGTATCTTCCCCAAGGAGCATAAGTCATCATACTACAGCATATATGCATATCATTGTTTACAGCACTGCAATTTGTAATAGCTAAATCCTGTAAGTAGCCCATAAACCCATGAACAAGCAATCGGACAAAGAAAATGTTGTATCTGCATATAATAGAATACTACTTGGCTATAAAGAAAGAAAAATTTGACATCTTTTCAGGAAAGTGGGTACACCTGGAAAATATAATATTGAGTGATGTAAATGAGACATTCAAGCTTAAATACCATACGCTTTCTCTCACTTCAGTGAGGCAAAGTACAAATGCAGAGCGTGACAAAGGTCTAGGAGACGGGGGTAAGGGAATGGATTACTTGCAATAAGGAAATGGACCAAGGGAACAAAGGGGAAACAGTAGCATAAAGATACATCATGTTTAAGAGCCTGCTAACCTCAATGAGTGTAACCATTCTACACCATAATGCAAGCTACAGGTAGTAATATCAACAAAAACGAAAAATGGGCCAAGCATGGTGGCACATGCCTATAACCCCAGCACTCAGGGGGCTAATGCAGGAGGATTGTCACATGTTTGAGGCCAGCCTGGTCTACATAGGGAGGTCAGGAGCAGCCTCAACTACACAGTGAGACCCTGCCACCTGCCAACCAAAAAAATTAAAAATGGGATAGAGAAATTGGAAGAAGAGGGAAAGACAGGGACAGAAGAGGATTTTTAAACAGAAGAAACAGGCTGTAATATTGACATACATAACTACTCCCCAAGATGACTGTGAACTACATGACATATAAACATGTAATAATAAAATTTAAAAATAGAATTTTTTAATCCATCATGCCCACTCACAGCTTCCCAAGAAAACCTTCCACCACAAGGACTCCTGCTTCCTCTTGCTCTGTGGATTCCTCCTCCATCTCAGGATGACTGTGTAACATGGCTGTCACTGTCTGAGGCAGAGCACGTGGTGAGGCTAGGCCAGACCCCACACCTGAGGCATGTGGGAGAGCGTGGGGTGTGCCCAGACCTGGACACCTCACCCTCACAAGCTCAGGGAGGGCACTTGACAGTTGATGTGTGCTAAACTAAGTGCTTCACAGGTGTCATCTCAAGTTCAGGCCCACCATGCATGACAAGGTCAAAACCTTCACCCCAGTTCTACTGTGGAAAACATGGCTCAGAAGGGGAAGTGGCTTGCACAAGAACACATTTGAATATGGTTTGTCCCACTGAAAATCATGCTGAAGACTTGGTCTCCAAAGTAATAATACTGAGACATGATGAGAGCTTTCAGGAGACACTTAGGTCCTGGGGGCTGTAGCTGCATAATGGGGTTAGTGTAATTCCCACCGAGAAGATGAGTTATCACAAGAGCGTGCTGTTAAAAAATGAGTACACCCTCTGTCCCCGCCTTTCTTCTGCACCTCTCTACTTCACCCCATTCCTCCTTTAGACACAGAGCGGCATGAGGCCCTCACAGCAAGCTGAGCAGATGCCAGTGCCACACTCCTGAACCTCCCTGCCTCCAGAACCGTGGGCTCCATGAACTGGTTTCTATATAAATCGCCAAGGTGAGGGGTCCTGTTATAACAGGAAAACCAACCAAGGCAAGCACTCCAGGCATGTGTGAGTGTGCGGCTTCTCACAGGTTGACTTGGCACTGCTGCTTGTTTTTGCAGGGAGTAAGAAGTGTGAACAACGAGACAGAAAGGCACAGGGTATTTTTGCTCTGGACACTTGTTCAAGGTCTGCTTCTGGAGGGGCCTGACCAACATAGGGAAGGGGCAGAACTGAGATAATGGGGATCTGGCTGAGGTCTGGGTGTGGGCAGAAGAGCTCAGAGTTTAGCACTTCCTCCATCCTAGCAGCCAGGACTGTGTCAGTCATAGATCCCGGAGAGGGCTGGGTTGGGTTGGGGGCCTCGTGTCTTAGGGAGGAGCTGGAAGCCCCATCTTCATGCTGTGTGGTCTGGGCTCTCTC